>CAAKHD010014262.1:42006-52907 GCA_901007705.1 Fistularia tabacaria
TTAAAAACTGTTTTTTTTTTTTTTTTTTTTTTTTTAACTTTGGAGTAATTTTAGGATCCCTGACAGCAGTGACTGTGTTACTACTGAGGATATAAAATGCTTTCATCGTGTTTAAATGATTAAGAAAACTAAACTCATAACTACAAAAAATAAACGCGTCTGGGGTTGAATGTTAAAAGGAAAAAAATAAACAGATTAATACAACTTGAAACCAAAAACTCAGATGTGGTCTCCACACACCCAAACAACGGATATTTTCCGGAGCAACTTCTGTTTTGCTCTGCAGCCTTGTCCTTTCACTGCTTTTATTTTCTGAAAATATTGTTAGAGACAACCCAGAATTACTCTACTTGAAAGATTATAATTTTTTTTTTTGTTTTTAGGGAACCTTGGTAGGTATTGCGTCTTTTTGGAGTTTCTCTAATATCACAACCGCTGCCCTCATGTTTGTCAAACAGTGAATTACTGTATCATTTCAAAATATCTACAGTCGCTTCCATCCATCCATATTTCCTCGACGCGGACACCTGAATGAACGAAGCGGTAAACACGGCGGTCTCTCTGCAGTGAGGGCAAACAGCCAAGAGAACATCACTGCTGCGGGACATGAGGATTCTGCAGGAGGCGGCAGAGAACATTTATTACATGACGCTCAGGACACACTGGCAGCAGCTGGTCCTTCTGGTACATTTTGTGCAACATGGAGCTAAAGCTTATTGTCGTCCAGAGTTAAGGAGGGAAAACACCGTCGGAAACTGAAAAAAATAAAGTCCAGCGTCCTAAGAACTGTGGATTCATCCTCAAATACTTTAAAAAAAAGAAAAAAAAAAAGAAAACACACATAAAAATAGAGAATGTCCAGTGCAAATTTTGGTCTTGAATTATCTTCTGAGCCGTGTTTTATAAAAAAAAAACAACAACTTTGCAGCTCTGCGATCTGCAGTCCCTCTAATGACACAATTATTCAGTCCTTCTAGATTTAACAAAAGTTTTCCAAACAGCGCTGCGATGCCATTAATAGCAACAAATACGTTAAACTCAAAGGATAACAAGGACCCATCAGGATGCATCTTCACGTGGCACAAAGTGAGGACAGTGGGACATTTACAGCGCAAGCATAATTTCTCATCGATGTTAATACACTGGGCTTCACGGAGGAGGATTAACAGCAAAAATTTAGGACATACAAGCATTTAAATATTCTGCATTTACAGTGAAACAAATATACTCTGAGAGATTTCTTAAAAACTAAACATGATTTGGCGAAATACAAGCTTTATTTTTTATTTTTTACTCTTTAAAGGTCAAGGATTGAGATATTTTAGGAAGCACTTGGTTGGGATAACACCTGTGAGTAGAAGGGGGAAATACTGGTACATTTGGCAGAAAATGAAAGCGTGACCTCAAACATCACAATTCCTCTTTCCACACATCTCTTGCCCAGTGACGGAAATACCAAAGTTATGCATATGCGTGTACACAATTCTAACTTAAATGTCACCAACATGTAATGCAACCTGTGTCTGAGGTAGTCTAAACAGGAGCGTCGACAAAAAAAAAAAAAAAGAATCAAAATACAATATTCCAACAACAATTACATGATGATAATAACAAAAATAAATAAACAAAGTAGTTGTTTGCCTTTTAGGCTTCAAACTCTTGAGTTTAGTGATTACATTTATGGAATACCTCTCATACCGTTCATTAGGTAAAACCAAGGACTGTTAGCCGAGCTTTGCATCAATTAAAATCTGAGGGGAGTAGTGCTCTATTGCTAATAAACATGTTAAATGTAAGCTGTTGGATCTGTGTGTATTTCTTCTGAGTTATGAACTTATGAATGCTTTGTAGATGCATTTCCATGAGATGAATGGGAAGGGCGTTTACGAGCTATATCAGATGTCCTTATTCGGTTAAAAATGAATATTACGGGATCCTGCCACTCAAGGTCGGAAGAGCGCCATCTACCAGGGGGTGAGGATGCCATGCTATGACTTATTACTAAGGTACTAAGTTTTGAAGAAGACTGCATTTTGAAGTGAAATTAATTTATCTATGGTAAGTCAGCTGTGGAAAGGCTTTAAACAACAGTTCCTTGTGAGAATCACTGGAATCCAAGGGAAGCTTGGATTGCAGCAGGTGGAGCAGAGCCCTACGGCTGCCGACATGTTCTCCGAATAGCCACTGATAATGACTATTCATCAGGAATAGGAATTTTAAAAGTCAAGTCAATTTCAAAAGGCTTTTATAAGTCAACAAAAATGTTTCCAAGACAGAAAGGAGACTTCACTGTGCGCCGGCATGGAATATTGCTGTTAATATTTGAGGGTTTTGGGGTCATTAGATGAGGAGATTGTCCCGACGGGTGCTATTTCGGTTTGATCCATTTACTTACTGGGTCGATCTAAATGAGCCGCGGGCCCAGAACTCCTGGGAGGTGACTGATGCTTTCAGTCAGCGACAGGTGGATATAAAAAAAACTGAACAAACCAACCTCTCCATCTTCGAATCTACGTCAGGATCAAAGATTTCACGCAGGTCGCCACAAATGGATTCAACTTTTGGGTTTCAATCACAACATCTTGAAAAATCTGTGGCCCTGGGTTTCTAAAGTTTGCCCGAAAAGCTTGATGTATTTTTTTTTAATCTTTTTATTTTCTACTATCTTGTTAGTAGAAATGTACATAATCATGGCAACTTCACGTTACCTGGAATATCCAAAGCAGGATGAGGTTCAATGCAATTTGCAGATGGAAACTAAGAAAATTGCCAAAGTAGGTGTAACAGGCCGAGATGGACTCGTGAGGCGGCTTGGCATCTCAGTTCTATTTACAGCAGTGGATTTGAGACGTCACGACGGGCTTCCTCTTGCAAAGTCCATCCCATTAACCGGGTTTAAAGCTTTCCGACATTCACCACTCCCTTATCGAAAAGCTTTAAAATGATTCGAAATGGCAATGAGCGTCGTACTGACACTGACTTAATGGCTGATACTGCTCTTGGACTTGGTTGAAAATTTGACTAATAACAAAGCTCAAAGTGAATTTCATGAAGTAAGAAAGTAAAGTTAAAAAAAAAAAAATAGAATCTATAGCAACAACTGGAACGCACTGATTATCAGGGCTCCTCAGTGGAGTGAAGTACATGTTGTGGATACTGTTGTTAAACAGAGTCAATACACGATGGCAGCTAAGTTTGGTTAGCATGACAAAGCAGCTGGCAACGGCTCAACCGCAAGACAGGTGAAGATTCTGGAACTGGTGTTCCAACGCCGACACTACAACTCGCGTGACGGAAGACGAGAGACAGCCAACTGACACGTTGGTGCAGTAACAACTCACCGGATATCCAACACTATCAATAAACTCTACATTTTTTGTGTTTCGGTACAGAATGAATCAGTAGATAATGACTTGTTCCCTTCTCTGCCGAATGCTACCTACGTACCGCATAACACAGTCGATCCACTGGAAAGTATATGTGCATTTCACAAATGTGGGGTGAACACCCTGCTACGCTGAGACATGTCTGTGCTGCAGACAGACCTGAGAGGTGTCAGAGCGCTGGGATTGCCGAAATATAGAGCTTTGGACATTATGGATCGGTGGATACGTCCTATCCACATCTTACACACAGACGTAAGATCATGGATCTGTCAGCCACATTATTGCATAAATGCTATTTCCTCAAACTAAACACTCTTAAGCTAATATTAAGTATATAGCCATTTTGACTTGAGTAACACCTGGGTGAATGTAAACATGAACTTAAAAATGCTGTGTAGGGCGTACAACCTGTGGTGCTACGCGTTCCCCTGATTTCCTACAATTGTACATTCTACGTCGATATGGACCGAGCTGATCGCCAAACCTGGGACTCAATTGCTGAGCTGAGTTTCTGCTCTGAGGTCGGCCGGTCGATGTGATGCTAGTGAGAGGGCACGGCCTCGGGAGACAAACAGACACTACCCGATCACCCAATTATTGATCATATAGGTGTCTTTGGATGTAGCCACTGCATGAGTTAAATATCCAATCAAGGGCTCATTTTGGTCGTCTTCTTCTCTGCCCTTTCCGCTGCTCCCTTCAGGGGTCGTCAAACAATCATCTGCCTCCATTTAACCCTCTCTTTGGCACCCTGTTCTCTCACACCATCTAACTTCACGTCCTCTTTCACTCCATTACAAAAAGTCTTCTCTTTGGTCTTTCTTTAGGCCTCCTGCCTGGTAGGTCCAAACTCAGCATTCTTCTACCCAGATAATCACTATCCCATGGATCACTTTAGTCACAAATAATTAATAAGGCTACATGTGAATAAGATCAGAGACAAGTGACCCAGATCTTTCGGGGAAAAAAAAGTAGTGCAGATCCAGGACATGGAAGCGAAACAGGAAGAACTGCAGAAATAAAAGGAGTAAAAGAAACTAGAATACAAATATAAGTAATAGATGGTTTGGCATCAATGTAAGCATCTATGTGGAAGTGCACAGAGAATGGACTAAAAATCCATCAAAGTGAAGATTTAAGCACAAAGAAGAGTGTGAGGTGAGCGTGTCTGTGCAAAGCTTGAATTATAAATATACTCTACATTGGCCACTATCTACAGAAACAGCATCGTTACGCACTGAATGATTATTTTCTTCTTTGTTTTTACATATTCACAGGTCAGGAGTGACTTCTAGCCTCAGTTTTACGAATATAGACCTTTGATTTAGCTGACAGTGAAGAGTTATGACACCGAAGAATAAGGCAGAGCACTGACAACAACGCACGAGGTGAGTTAGAGTGTCTCAGAGGCGGAAAACTAAAACTATAACTTATTAAATAGCAATAATAGTTAGTAAGTTCCAATGCCACAGCTCTGGGATAAAAGCTTCAAATAATCAAGTAGAATGAATGATTATTACACTAAAGTGTCATTGTTATGATGTGCAGCTAGATGAGATGTAAAGTCAAAAATGAGAGAACAAATTATGGCAAATTGTGGTTTAAAAAATTGGAGATAAGTTACAATAATAAAATTAAGAGACAAGTATAAGATTGAATATCAGGATTTCGAAATAAAAAAAAACTGATAGAGAAAGTCAAAATATGAGATTAATGGCAAAATTGACAAAAATGTAACAAAATAGAAAAATAGAAAATCCAAAATGAAAGTGAAATGAAGGAAATCTGATATTTGTGGATCTTATCTCACATATGTTCTATCATCATTCCTGGTGGAAATTGATCAACAAGTTCAGCGGTGTGAGATCTGGTGCAGGGCTTTTACAGCTTTGCAATTTAAGCACAATTGTTTTTCCGAGCTGAAAAAGTAAAAAAAAAAACAACAAAAAAAAACAAACAAAAAACAGATATATATAAATAAAAGCGGTGGGGTTTCATCAGTCAGGGTTGGACAGTGTTTCCTCCACAAGCAGGACGGTTCAGAGAGACAGCTCTGGGAGTCTGGGTGGAGTATTCCCCCTCCTGTCCGCGGGACGCGGTCCCTCTCGGCCTCCGGCCTTCAGCTGCAGCGGAGTTTGGCCAGGAAGTAGGCCACGCTGAGGAAGATCCACACCACCAGCAGGTTGGGACTGAGGGCCAGCAAGGGCAGCGAGTACAGCAGGCTGGGGTCCATCCTGAAGTCCCGCACCGGCAGCAGGCCGCTCAGGTTCTTCTGGATCACCCCCTCCCTCGTCCCAATGCTGCCGAAGCACGGGGGGGGGGAAGGGAGTGAGGGGACGAGGAGGTTCAGCGAGAGGGAAAAGAACGAATAGGAGGAGGACAGAAAGAGACGAGGAGAGGGAGTGAGAAATCAAAGGGCCGACGGGGAGGGAGGGAGGTAGGAGGTGAAGGTATATTCCGGAACATGCACCAAACAACGGCGAGCCACAATCACACATGGGGTAGCCACGGCCGTGACGGGACGCGCAGGTTTCCATGGTGATAAAAACAAAACAACAAAAAAACAAAAACAAAACAACGTTTCCAACGAAAGTGCAACGACATCCAGATATAAGCAGTGGACACGGATGGCAGAGAGTTCCGCGGTCCAACACAGAGTACAGAGACGCGGGATACGGGAGGAGGGAAGAGAGAAAAGAGAGAAAAAAAGAGAAAATTAAGACGAGGAATATGAAAATACAGAAACACCATGCTTGTCAATCAACCTGGGCTTCTTCAACCGCCACCCCGACTGTCCCCGAAACCAGGCAGAAGCACATGAATGTTGCATGAACGCACACCGGGCCGAGGCAAATCCGAAGTTTGGATTCCGATAATGACCTTCGGTTGACCGCCACGGCAGAAATAAAGATTTTTAGGTGGTTTCTTTTCCAAGGCAATTTTGTGCTGATTTTTCTGTGATTCCTTGATGATTTTCCAGAAGTTTTGGATTTTTTAAAATTAAAATAAGTGAGTTTATTGCAAAATATATATATAAAAAAAGGACCATGTTATAATCACAGAAAAACGGCAGAATTAAGAAAAAAAAAAATTGTCTTTCAAAGCAAAATTCTAAGTATTTCAAAATTTTGCAAAATCTTGACAGACATTCAATTTCTTTCTCGCGATGGTAATGTGTTAATGACTTGTAGGCAAATTTCTCGCGATTATTAGAATTCTTCACTGATGTGGATTTATTATCCACATAAAATATTTTTCTAACTACATTAAAATGTGTATTTCCCTCACTTTAGGGACTTTTTGTAAAGCAGGGAGGAGGAGGATGGAGAGGAAGTGCCTCATTAAAAAACTGAAATGTAAACCTTAAAAAGGTTTTCAAGCAATTACCCAGCATGCACCACAGCTCAAAAGTATTACATGGGAAAGAAAATGATAGTCAAGCTATTTTCATGCGGGTCAGCTGATGAGGAGGACAAGGGGGAGGAGAATGGAGAGGAAGGGGTGAGGTGACATTGTATCGCGCCAGAATCCTTGAAGAAGGGATCTTTAATCAGCAGGAAAACAGAGAAACACACGGGACTCCATCTTTCACATGGGCTGAACAACAGAAAAATAGTGGTGGATCACAAGACATCTGCGTGAAAACACTCGGCGCTGCAACAAGTAACAACGCTGGTATTCACACCGGGGACAGATTAACCGCTGAGATTGGAGGTTTTCCCCCTGAAGATGGACGATATCTGTTGTTGTATCACTTTTGGCTGCAAAAACAGTGTCAATGCAAACCTTCGCCATCTGTCACAGTGTTCGGCCTCTTTAAAAATGTTGGCTGCTTCTTACGGGAGAAGAACAAACGAACAAACCCAAAAATATATTTGTCACTAAAAGTAAATACAACTTTTAAACTTGTTGTTGTTAATATATATTGAAATAGTGTCATAATTGATAAAAGAACTGTAGGTTATTATCTATCGGATAAAGTGGCTATCGGTTTTGAAAACCTCTGTTAATACTAGAAAAAGGCGATTGTCCACAGATCTATAAACGTGAATGGATAACTAGCAATGGCAAACAAACCTGGTTTAAATGGTGATTGAAGTATTTGCTAAGGACCTATTTACATTACTTCCACTGACAGTTTGTCTGTGTGATATGTCTATCGACTCGTCTAATGTGGACCTGTGCTTGTTTGCTGATGAGTTATTCATTGTTATTTATCTACTGTTTGTTTTCTGCTGTAATTACAAAGCAATATCCATTGAATCTGTGCCTGAAGGCCTGTTAACACTTATGTTCGTGTGTGTTTGTGTGTGTGTGTGTGTGTGTGTGTGTGTGTGTGTGTGTGTGTGTGTGTGTGTGTGTGTGTCCCACATCTGAGAGGAAGCTTGATAGCCGATCAGTGCATTGTGTGTTCTCTTATTTATTTATATTGTACTACTACCTTCCAGGCAGTCTGTGAGATAGACCTCACCAGGCGGCTTTGACGACGGACTCTTAGGAAATGTGACATACAGCGACAACGACAATATATTCAAAACATTGACACTCGAGGTAAACGAACAAACATCTCATAAATAAACAACAAGCGGCACCAAGCAGTGCCTCACAGATACAGCTTTTACCTGCCCGATGCAGAGGGAAACTAAATCTCTGTCTCCTGCAAGCAGTAGCGGGAGTGACAAGAGGAGAGGCAACAAGGAGGGAGAATAAATGACGAGCAGAAGTGATGGAGGGAACATGTTCTGGCAGCTGGGCAGCAACTCAGGTTCGTTTCAGACAGTCAGACAGAAAAGGACAAAGCTCCGATCGACAAGCAGCATCCAGCGAGCGCGGACGGAGCCCGCCATTGAACGTCAGTTTGCTACTTCTCAGGATCCTCGGCACTTGGGGCCTCGATCACTGATGCGTGTTATTTTGTGCTGGCACGAGTGATTCGTTGTGCACCAGCCTGCCCACATTCACTGCGTGAGGAAATCCACCCCCCCAGGGTCTGGAGGAGGTCAAATTAATTGTTTATACCCACTTGAGTCTAAAATAACCTGAAAACACTGTGACTCAGTGATTGAGCAGGTAATTGATAGATGATGATCACAAATCAACAAAATCTGAAAAACCAAAGAAACGCTTTGAAGAAATTGTCAAGATGAAGAGGAAGAGCACGCAGATTGGAACTGAGGTTATTAAATCCTGATTGACTCTTAGATTGGTGCGTCTACGTGGTCGCAGACACTGTTGTGCGGGTAAGCATTATGTCTGAATGAGGCCCAGGGTTGGGGGGGGAGAAGAGTGTTTTTAGCCCCTGGACGTGTCCTGAACAGGATGTGGTGCAAAAATGTCATGTGGCACCAGTCTGAGGAAAGCAGCCCGAAACTGAAGTTCAACATGTTCGAGACGAAGCAGCAGCTCCCGATCAGTCCATGAGTTTTTAACCCCCCCCCCCCCCAACCCCCTATCAGTGGAAGCAGGCAAGGTTTTTCAATCACACATGGGAAAACGACAAGGATTGAAGAAATTCTATGTCTTTTTTACCACTTTAAAATGAGTGTGACTGAAGGTGGCCAGAAAAGAAAAGAACTGTCCCCCAAATGCAAGGAGCATTTTGCAGAACAATTGGTGAAACTGTTTGAACGTGCATTTCTTTATTGCAAAACATCGACAGAATTAAAATCTCACTGAATTAGGTGATGTGAATGGCTTGAAGCTGTTTTGTAAACACAACATCCTGTTGTTGATATTGTTATTATGTTGCTACAATCCCAACCCATGTCTCTAAGAACACCAGCGTTTGCCCAAGTGTGATCTTCCCCCGATCCTTCATCGTGCATCGTGTGTCCTACCTGCGCATGCAGTCGAGGGCCTGCGTGAAGACCTGCGGCGCCATGCCGTGCTCGTGCTGCAGGATTAGGCACTGCTCCAGGGTTACCGACATGGCCGTGCGGTCTTTGGCGCTTTTGCAGCTCGTGAAACGGACCCCGTTCAGACGACGACAGATCTGCCATCAGCAGACGGGGAATGAAAGTCAGTCCTTTGTGCATTTTAATACGGACGTTCAGGCACTGACAATATCACAGGGAACTAACAATGCTGCCAGAAAGGGGTAATTTGTGAGCACGAAAGAAATGTAGATTTCTGACAACCTCAAAGAGTGACACAGCAGGCCAGCTTCCAATAAAAGTGCTATAAGCCTCGAAAGCAGGAAGCTCACCTCGGCCGCCTGCCACAGGATGTCCACGTTCTTGTTTTTCCTGGCGTGCACATTTTGCCCAAGAAACCTCAACAGCTCCGGAAGACACGTTTGAGAGAAGGATCTTGGAAGGCCTGAGGGAATCGAAAGTAACAAAAGCGCTGAAAGGCGAGAATTTATTTGGTGCCATTTTGTTTCAGCAGAGTAAAAACAGCAGCGGACTATGGTTCAACGTGTTTAATGATGGAGGTTGTGCACGTACAGTCCTCAGGCAGGACTTCTTTAAACTGCTCATAGTAAGAATTGAGCCTGGACAGACTCTCCAGGTTGATGTTCTCCTGGAGTGAAGTGTCTCCAAACCTGAAAAGACGCAGAAACACAACCTTCTCATCCCGCTGTCACACACAAAACCTTCCGAGCGGCGTTTTCAGAGAAAGGGCTGTTGCGGAAAGGGCAGGACTCACTTCTCGGCCAGTGTTTGCTGCTCGTTGATGCCGACGTTGAAGTGCACCGGCTGGACCCTCAGCAGCATGCCGCTCTGGATCTCTCGCGGCAACGCATCGAACATGGTTCCCGGAAGCGGGATGCGGACATTGAAGCCATCCCGGTTCCCCGTGATGATCGGCAGCAGGTCGGGGGCAGAGCTACCGGTCGCCTGGGTGACCTTGGTATTAAAGTTGAGAGGAACGGAAATAATAACCCATTTTTCAATCCGCAAGGCTTTTTTTGTCA
Organism: Fistularia tabacaria; assembly: GCA_901007705.1. Classification (NCBI taxonomy): domain Eukaryota; kingdom Metazoa; phylum Chordata; class Actinopteri; order Syngnathiformes; family Fistulariidae; genus Fistularia; species Fistularia tabacaria. The sequence goes on from CAAKHD010014262.1 coordinate 52,309, forward strand.
TCGCGTAAATTAATTTTCTCGAGAATTCGCAATGACCTGGATGACTGAGGACTTCCACCCAATGTGTTAACTTTGTTTTTTTTTAAATGAAAATGACATCCACAGGGATATGGACTAAAATGATTGGAATAAGAGTCAAATATATTTTTGTGTTTTTTTCTTTCTGAAGACAATTTCTAAGCATATCCTCGCAGGTGTCATCCTACCTTAAAGGTGACATTCCGGAGATCCATGATGCCAACGCTCATGTCCTCCAACATGGCGAGTTCCTCCCCTAAGACATACACACCAGTTCAGCACGGGGCTGGTAGGAAACTGCTGGGACAACCAAAGGTTTCTGTGTGTGTTTTGTACCATAGGTGCTGAGCAGGGATTCAAACTGAGCCAGAAGGCCGATGGTGTAGAGCTGTCGGAGGAATCCGTTGTCACGGAGACAGTTCCTCAGTTTGATGATGAAGCCGCAGATAAGGGCGGTGAGCTACAACACACACACACACACACACACACACACACACACACACACACACACACACACACACACACACACACACACACACACACACACACACACACACACGTTATCAGATGGGCCTCGCTAA
>CAAKHD010014262.1:52927-89416 GCA_901007705.1 Fistularia tabacaria
TGTTGTGTTGAATTGGTATCGGAGATAGTCTTGCGTTGAGCTTGTCACGACACAGACGAGAGCGCGGCAATATAACTCAAAAACACTCACACACACACACACACACACACACACTCGCACACACACACTCTCACACACACACACACACACACACACACCCACACACACACACCCACCCACACACCCACACCTTATCAGAAGGGGCCCGCTAATACACTTTTTTTTTTTTTATTTAGAGACTGTTTGACTTACACCATAATATACTATTCAAATACGAAAAAAAGTTTTATCAGATTGATATTTACCCGTTCGAGTTTGCAGACTTTTGAAATTTCTGTGTCTACTTTTTTTGTTCCATTGATCTAACAATAACAATTTGATTCGATTCTTTTGTGTGATGACTCAATGTCTTTTGTTCTGGCAGCGTTCTGCCTCTGTGGTAGCAGATTATCATGTTGTCTGGACACCGCCTCTCTGTAAATACAGCAATTGCACAACTACAGCGGTGGAAGTCTCACCCTCACCCTCAACTACAACTAATACAACCTTTAGGGCGGCGATGAATCGTCCTTCTGGGGGGCGCAGAGCAACCCAGGGGCAGGACTGTGTGGGTGTCAGGGTGAGATGTTCCTATTTTTCACGTCCGTCTAAGAGCTGAAGTTTTTTTATTCCAGCGGTTAACAGCTAGCGGGATTGTGAAATACTGGGTAGTTATGGGATGCCAAAACAAGGAAGCAAAAACACGTCATTTTTCATAGAGCTTGCTTTACTTCAGAATTTACCACCTGAAAAATACTGTGAAATGACGGATAGTCAAGATGTGACTGTTAGAAACATCAGTATGGGTCCATGTCATTGAATGAGGGTCTGAAGGTCATGTGACATGAATGACCACGTGTACACTGACCGTCTGGCAGAAGACGACGTCACGGCGGTACTGCAGAGACAGATCCATGGCTATGGTCGGAGCGCTGTCCTGCATCAGCAGGAACACCATGGACTTCTTGGCTTTGTCGCTCATCATGGTCACACACTCTGTGAGCGTGGTGAGGAGTGGGTACAGCGCCTCACTCCACTCGCCTGGAAAAACACACACGCATGCAGAGTCACCAGTCAGAAGTTTGGTGTCGACGCTGAAGTTCATTTTTCCTCTGCACCTCCTCATCCTGACTGACAGAACCTAATATTAGTTAACAGCGATAACGGGTAACATTTAAAACTGACATGTTGAGACAAGAGAGAGAGACAGCAGGGAAGCCGACGCTGATATAAAGTACAGTTTATGAGGATAAGCTGAAAAAAATGACCTGATATCAAATCTATTTTTCAGGAAACTATTCGAACTGTTTAAATAATGCATGTCTTGTTAAACTGAGATCGATGAAATATCAGAGCAACAACCAAGAACTAATTTCACAATCCGTCAAATCTCATTTTAAGCTGAGAAAAACATCTATTTTCACATCTGTAAGATATCCGACAGGCTTTTTATGTTTTCAGCGGAAATGAAAAGTCAGATGAAGCGAAAATCCAGGGATGGACTCAAAAAAACAAAAAACAAATACCTGCTATAGTTAAATTGGACAAGTAATAAATAGAGAAAAGAAGACAGCGCATTCAACATCAGCTTATTTATTAATTATTTTCATAATTTTCAGGATTCCTTTTCCCCTTTAAAGGCAAATCTGAAGTTTTATTGACATAATATTTGGAGATATTTTCCGAGGTTGATGACGCAGTGTATGGTCACAGCTCTACTTCTACCTGCTGCTTGAAGCGGCAGGGTTGGGCAAACGGTGAGGAAAGCATCGATGGAGGGGGTGGCAGCTCTTACCTGGGTAGGCCTCCTCGGCGCTGGGGCTTCCATCTGGAAGAGGGGATGGAGGTGCAACATGCATGATTAGCGGGTGCTGCGAGCGAACGGGCAGTAGAGAGACACGCACACACACACACACAGACACACAGCCACACACACACACACACACACAAAAACACACACACATACATAAACAGAGACACTGTGGACCAGTGTAAAAGAAGCATCTGACACCTTTCCTCACACACACATTCTGTCACCCCTTGTCATTGAAACAAAATGTGACAAGTGAGTCTCTGTCTTTTTGAAGCACCTTCTGAAGCTGGATTTCATCACCGCCCTGCTGGCTCTTTGTTTGTTTGTTTGGGAATCTCAATATTTTCAATACAGATTAAACCTGCCAGTGACTTTTTCTTATATGAATGGCTCTTCTACCTTGGTTTCACATTAAACGTTAGTCCCCTCCAAGAAAGGAATCTTCATAAAAACATTGTTCAGGGAATTGAAACTACCATACTTATTTGAATTTGACAACCTCTTTTTGCTGTATATTGTTTTTCCTCAAATGACTCGGATGAAAGCGAACCAATACAAACCGAGAGAGTTGAAACTTGCAGGTTGCATTTGTTTTTAATAAATTTTCCTCAAATTTTAATCAACTGCAAAAAGAGCAACAGCATGATGCCAGCATTATTCTCTGTTCTCTAAAATATAGACCTCAGCTGCAGCGAAAAAAAACAACCCATGATGGTTTGCCACCAAGTCGTATTAATAATAGATTAATAATGGAGCCAGGCTTAGATTCGTGCCTTCACACACAACCAGGCACACACACATGCTCTCAGATACTTTACAAAGAATCTGAATAAAGATAGTTTTTTTAAGATAGAAATGTCATACTTGGCACGAGTGTATTCATGAGGTTCTCACAATATCTTATAGTTTCAGAAATTGGTCTCACCTCCAGCAGAGACAAAGTGATTAAAAGAAAAACAACTGACATCTACAGTAGTTCAATCTTTTTCTTCCATCCCCCCCCCCCCAAAAAAAAAGCAATAGAAGCGCTTTGGAAGAGAATGAAGGATAATAACAGACACTGGTCCAGCAGATGCACTGAGCAAAACATCTCAGCTACAGGCAAAGAGACAGACTGGCAACGCGGACGTTTTAATGACAGAACTGGCACCGGCAATGCTGGAGAGAATCCTGTTCCTGAGATCCTGCTCAACCGAACAGACGTTGGGAAATGACACGAACACCAACAAAGATTTAAACAAAAAAATAAACTGACATTGTTTTTCCTAATAGTAGTTCGTGGTAGATTATCGGCTTAAGATTCCTAACAATTTTCAAGATAAGATCAATGAAAAATGCAAACGCATGGAACTACACGGAAGCAGATGAAGAAGCAGGAGTTGTGATGTCAACCTACAGTTTTCTTGTTCGGGGCTGGGAGTGCGAGCAGATGGGAGTGCGGACAAGGAGGATGATGGCAGGGGTGTTGGTGGAGTTGATGATGATGATGGTGACGGGCAACACTCCTGTGAAAAACTGTCTGGGTTGATCCAAAAAACTCGCCTCTTTCCATCCCCTTTTCAAGGGCAAAGAGGGTGAAGTTTGTTTACTGTCCAATAATTATTTATTGGATTATTTACTGTAAAATCACTCAACTGAAGGGATTATGGTCCAAATGAAATATAAATGTATCTACATATACGTAGAGAGAACAATGTCAAAAAATATATAAATAATAAAAGTGCGATCCAAAAAAGTGATGATATGGTGAAACTAAAGTCGTTAAAGAAACCGAGGTTCACTCTTTTTTCAAGAGAAACATCAAACGTCCGACTGAATAGAAAACAAAAGCAGTGGCCTTGTACTTCCACAGAAAAAGCTGATTTCTTCCCAATTATCGTTGCTCTTTTGGTACATCAGACCAGATCATTCTCGTGAACAGGGCTTTGAAACCACTTTGTCCTTATTTGGGCGCTTATGCTGAAGCAGAACTTACTGTGAAACTGCAGCTCTCTTTTTAAGAGCCAGTGTCTATTCTTGTCGTAATATTCTTGTTGTGGCAACTGGACTTGAATTTCTTCTCTTCTTCAGAACTGAAGAAGCCTCTTGGATGAGGGGTGAAACGTCTTCAAGAGAAGAAATTCAAGTCCAGTTGCCACGACAAGAAGATTACGGTAAATTATCATCCTTACCTGGATGACTGAGAACCTCCACAGACGAGCCAATGTAAAGTCTTTTGAAACTTATAATACAGTTTTACTCTGATACACACACGGTACTACACATACATATGTATGTGAGTATTTATTCGTGTTGCTAATACCATTGTTTCAGATAATCCAAGCACTGGAATGAATTATTATATATTATATATACACACACACACATAATTTTTTGTGCATGTACTTTGCTGTTCAGTGCTAATCTTAACACGCTCACGCATGCACACACGCACGCGCACAAAAAAAAGAAGAAAATATTTAGTTCATCGCTAAGCACCATAAAGCAATTTGGCTAAGGTTGATCTCTAACTGTCATGCTAATAACCTGCGTCACAGGATTCACTGCTGAAATGCCATCATTCTCCATTTTCACCTATTAAAATATGATCTCAACCAAGTGTTAAAGCGCATGTACCTTTCTTGGTGCTGCTGCCTTGCTGGTCAGGCAGCGCACTGTCCTGGCTGCTGACACTGGTCCGCCTCTCCTTCTGGAGAAGTTTGTCCACTCGCTGGATGATACACTCGAGGGACTTGTCCACATTCAACCACACCTTCTCCTGACAGAAGAGGGACACGTTAGATTGCCTATCATTCTAATTCTTTGTCAGCTGGTAATTTAATTATCTTGGTGGATTTATGCCATAAACTTGGAAAATGCCATCGGCTAATTCTGAAAATATACCCTTTTAACCAAATTGAAATAAAGGTACATATTTTCAAAACTTAAAATAAACATTAGCAGATGACATCAGTGATACTGAGTCAGCTTTCCTGTCTTTCATCAGTTTGAACTTTGAATATGCTCTGTCATGACTGGCAGGTTGAGGAGTGCTACTGTAGAACTGCTACGTCATTTGTGGATGAGTGTGTGAAAGACACACCCACTCCTCTTCATGCCAGTCGACATGGAGCGAAGAGCGGCTGTTGCTGCCGCTCCACTTGGCCAGCAGCGTGTCCTGGTCATTACGGAGGACCACTTGTTCTGATTCGGTGGTGGGCGATGCTTTGGAGGCGATGTACTCGGGCCGCGCTGCGTTCAGGGCCTGAATTGCCAAAGCTAGCAGCTTACAGTCGCATACTGTCACCAGCTGACGAGTCTGCATGGGGTACGAATCGAGGATGAGTTTGCGTCTGCTCCCAAAAAATAGAGGTCACAAAATTACACAATTGAGTGAAATACCTTGTCGGCCAAAATGGCGAGTGTCCTCTCCAGCCCGATAGCAGATCTGTCCTTGGCGGCTCTGGAGAGCCTCTCAGCATAATAGCTGACCTGAGTCTTCAGTGTGTTGATATGGGAGATTATCTCTTTGGCTCTGACGATGTCCTGTGGTATGTAGACGATGGACTGAGAGCTGGACAGGGCGCTACTGCAAATGGGGGACAACGGGTGTAAGGAGCGTTCCTCTGTCGGACTGTATGCCGATGATGCACTATTATATATGACTTGGTAATTCAGGGCTTTATGTTAACATCTGCCTGCTTGACTAACTGAAGGTGGAAAGTCAAAGTCATGAGCCTTTATATGACAATGACTTAAATGTTCCAGAAATTCCTTCTCATTAAATGTTTCTTCCATAAAGCTTCACTATAAGATCTGAAAAGAATTTTCCCACATTGAACTACATTGCACTCAATCAATAGAACTATCAATCTGCATCGCTTGCACAAGCATGTTTTGATATTTATGATTAGATTGGACCGTTTGGTCTGTTGCTGAAATATGATTTATGAACTGCTGTTTTCCTCATACTAACCAATAATTGATCACTGCACTGTGATGACTTTAGTCTATTCATTTATTTCTTTATTTATTTAGATTCTCATTAGAATTCCTCGTAAAATCATTCAGAAAATTTTACTCCACCTGGTATTTTTGGTCGGAGTTTTTTTGACATTACAATTTTCCTTGTAAATACAATTTTGGAGTTTATTTTGCAGCAAATATCCATGTATAATACATTTGTCCAATTGTGTTTGACAGACATTCTCAGACAAAGACATAGTTTTCATGCACATGCCTGATCTTAACAATGTTCTTATCTGCTCACAAGGAAAAACGCTGCATTGGAAAGACAAGCACAAAGAAAACCTTAATGTTACCGCTCATTTAAAAAAAAAAAAATTGAACTTTTTTTTTTTTTATAATCATTGAACACCAATTTATTCAGACTTTTGGGTCTTTCTTGACAACAGTGATGACTGAATTTAAAAGAAATGAGCAGTCGTGAACTTGCCATCTGTGTGTTATAGAGGGATTCTTACACAACAGCGTGGAAGGTTAATATTCTGTTACTTTAAAACACAGCTGTGTTAAGACATTGTGAGGCCGTGTGATGTTGTAATTGCACATGAGCAACATCAAGTGTCGGGAATCACAATTTATCTTCCTCATGTGCTACACATGAAGCTCATTATGTATGTGATGTGGTCGGGGCGTGGATACACATACGTACTAAACAAATGAAAACAAGCAAAGCAGTGCAATGACTCACCATCCATCCTCATAAATGCTGATCAAGAAAGTAACAAAAATATATATTAAGGGGAAGCCAGGACTGCAGAAAGAATGCAATTGTTGAGGAAAAACAAGGCATTTAATGCATGTAAACAACAACCACAAGCAGCCAAAATAAAACAAACTCAAAATAATTTTTATCAAATCAACTGAACTACCTAAAATGATATCAGTAAAATGATAAAGAAATGGTTGCATGAGGTTTCTTTTTATCCTTTTAATTTCTCATCCGATGGTCATTTTTTTCTTTCTACAATTTCCCTTCAACTTACTGTTTCTTCGCCTCTTCAAACTTCTGGATGAGTTTCCTCAGACCCCCGCTTTTAAAGCCTTGACAATGAGCCGCCGGGGCTCCCATTGTTATCACATCGTACGTGTGTTCTGGGCACGGAGAACAAAGAGGGAAAACAAGGAGCTTGAACGTGACCACGTGCAGAAATTCGTCACCCACAGATGACAAGTCAAGTCATTGCACCTTTACTGCATTACAATATAATCTAGTGACTTCAAAATTGTATTTTGTGTGTTTTACGGAAAAAAAACAACAACTCTACGGATAAGAATGAATAGATGTATGCTCAGAATATGTTTTTCAAAACTGATTAATCTTAATCTTGTATTTAACATGACTATTATACTGTATCAATATTTATAACAAATTATGTCAAAAGGCATCGCACAAGGCACAGATTACCCACGACAACTTCTACGGTACCCCTTGTTACAAGTGCCTGTACTTGTTCACAGCAAGCTCTGCCACAGCAAACTACAGCTGTGCTGTCCATTACACTTCGACTGAAATAACTCACACCGAGTATAGAGTGGACAGTAAAAATGAAATGTTATTATCGGTAAATGAATGAAAGAGGAAATTGTGCTGTGGATGGAAACATGCACCAGAAGTTCCTACTGCTCTGGCTGATACACTGAAAGCCGGATCCAAGTCTCACCAAAGCCCAGCTCATCCTGCACCCTCATCCTCTGAACGTGCAGGTTTGTTGCCATGAACTCCAGCTTCCTCTCGGCCTTCAAGTTACTGGCTTTGAACCACGGGCCTAGTACCGACAAACAAGAACTGGGGGTCATCTGGTCATCTGGAAACATCTGTTTTTTGCCAAACAACTCCATCAAGAAGTTCAGACTCTGCTGAGACTCACCTCTGTAGTCGCTGAGGTCAGAGAGCGTTTCCTGGTACGTGAGTATGACGTTCTGGTATTGCGAGACGATCTGTCGCCGCAGATTCTCCCAGCACGGCGATAGCTCTCCCAGCTCCTCAAGTTCGCAAACCCTGCGGAGTTCGAGCAGGCGGAGAAGATGGAAAAATAGAAGTCTTGCTGTTTGCTTTGCTCACATCATATAAATAATGAATAAATGAAAACAAAAATTTAATATGAAATCTTTGATGTTGACATTTAACTTTTGAGGAGCCACTTTTTTTGTACAGCTACAACTGAGTTTGAGTGAAAATGTTAAGAGAATATTAGGATTTATGTTTTTTCCCTTAAGATAAAAAAAACAAACAAACCGTATATCCAGAGGTCAAAAGCAGACATCGTTTCCATTATTCTTCAAGAATTTCAGGGATATTTTTCCAGTTAGAGTCAGCTTTTTTTGCAAAACTATATTTCAAAGGATTTATGTGACTGTCAGGAACATTTTCTTAACCCTTACAAACATTGACTTGATTATTTTTTTTTTGGTCTTTTTTTGTAAATTTCCAGATACCTTTCCCGACATGGCCAAAGTTCAGGTAGTTTTGAACTTAAAGGATATCTTCTAATTTCAGAAGGTGGATTTGTAGTCCTAGTTTGAGTTTGAGTTTTCAAACACAGTTTTTGTTGAGCGAAGTAATATCCTTTTGTTATCCTATTCACGCTTTGCCCCATATTGTGTTTTGCGTGTCATTTACTTATATTACATATGTCATTTACTTATATTATCAAGATGACAAACCATAATTTACAAGGAGCCCCAACCCCCCAAAAATGGTCTGAACGTATCTAAATGAGAGGACATATCTGAAAACCAACTGTTTGCTCTGGGTTTGCAGAGACCAAGGCCGGAGGTCAGTGGAGGAATGAAGACGTCTCAGTACCTGGCTGCATCCTCCTCCAGCAGGAGCTTGACAAACTGCCGGGGGACGTTCAGGGACAAGACGCTCTCAGCCATCTGCTCCAGCACACGGAGGTGCTTTCCGTCAGTGGTGGGGAAGCGGTACATCCTGGCCATCGTGCCTCCAAACACTGACCACACAGAAAATACAATTATATTGCTATTCCATTCTATTCTGGAAACACTATATTGTTTTTTTTTCTCCATTTAAATGCTATGACATTGTTATTGTATCCCCATAAACATTTCGAGACTAGCCAGAGATCCCTGAAGTAAGCAGATCCCTGACACTTACTGGTAAAAAAATAAAAATAAAAAAAAAAAAAAAATCAATGCACTTCTACATGATAACAAGATTCATGGTCTGACATTTCAGTGAAGAGGAAGTCATGAGGGAGACAGAGATGGAAGATGGGAAGAAACAGAGGAGGACTTAAGTGCAACAATAATAAATATAAAGCAAACTTGAAAGAAATACTGCTTTTGACCTCATTCTACAGATCTGACCCACCAGGTAACAGCACATAGTGCTGTTATTTTGTTTACGGTCATGAAGCACACTTCAGCCATCGCATTCAATCCAAAATATTTGTGACCTCTCGAGCTGTGCAGAGGTCAAAGGGAGGGAACACGGACTTACAGGAGGACGAAGAGGTACTACCTGAGCGTAGGAGTGTGTCTTTGCATAGCGACGAGTACTTTATACGGGCTCCCATTGACTCCGTGAGGCTTTCGTCCACTGGCAGGACCATCTGCAGACATATACACACAAAACAAACAGTCGCGCCAGGACCACAGCAACGCACTCCGACGCAATCCCTCATTCAAACTGATGAATCGGTTTCCATGAATGTGTTGCTGCAGAGATGTTATTAGTATTCCTTCTCCATTCGGGATCATAGAGGCACACGTGCCGTTTCATTTCCTCATTCTTTCTCGGAATCAATAAAGCTTTCACCGTATAATCACTGCAGGTTGACTGTGAGAAACTTGGTTAGATGCGGATTATTATTCAAAGATAATCGAGGGCTCTTTCAATTTTATTTTGTGAATTAAATGCTACACATGTTTGATCGTACTGTACCAGAGGTCGTCAACCCGCAGCTCCTGTGGCCTTTGAAAATAATTAACGAGTTTTAAATTAAAATGTGTTTTCTTTTACTCTCTTCATTTTTAAAATGTAATTTTAAATTTGAAGACAATGGAGATGTTGTAAGTTCATGTGGGACCCGCATGAACTTTATTAAAAGTAAACATCGCGCACGCCTCACAGACGACAGCCTACAATTCTGTGTGAAGAGGAGAGTGACCGCATTCAGCCCTGATATGCAGGCGGTGTGCGCTGAAGCTCAGGAGCAGAAATCACAATAACCAGGTATGATAAATATTTGTTATTGTCTATTATTTTGCATATATTCATATTTTTTCATTACTAACTGAAATACACCTTTTATTATTCAGGTTGACAGCTGACTGCACGCGCCAGTAAAAGGATGACAGCACACAGAGAGAGGACGGCATTTTTGGTTTGCTGACGGCAGATAATTTAAATTTGGCGGCTTTTTTTTTTCATAAATACGAGAAGGACATTGAGTATTTAGCTTAAAAGTAAACTTCAACCCAATGTCTTTTTTAATCGGAGTTCAAAAGGATTTGTTGCATGCCGAAATGTAATTTCATCTTCTCTGTGGTTGTTCGTTGATTTAAAAAAAAAAAAAGTAACACATATTTTGTTGATACATAGCATAAAGGCAAAAAAACAAAACCAAAACGTCATTTACCGTGTTAATTCATTTTAAATTTCAAAAGGGTTGCGTGCCTCCCAGTGTTTTCTTTACTGTGGGGAAATGGGTCCAAATGGCTCTTTGAGCGGTAAAGGTTGCCGACCCCTGGACTTGACAAAATTCACCTCGTCTGACTTGTAATCCGTTTTTATGATATTTTAAGACTTTTTCTTCCTATGAATTACCATTAAAGTTTCCATGTACAAACGGAGAACAGGCATAAAATGCGGTGGATGGAAACTCAAACGGAAACTTCAGACGAATCCCCATCTTGTTCAAATCAAATTTCGTAAGAAAATAAGAAAATCATGAAACAACATTCCATTGTCCAATGTGAGACTGGAGTCCTCCCGTCCCTGTAGAAACCCCCCTACCCGGCCTCCGATGCTGTGTTGAAGGCAGCCCGCCGACATCCTCTGGTCCGCTTTCTCCTCAATCTGCCAGGCAGCCACGGTGACGTTCCCCACCCGATTGTTCTCCGCTGACCTGTACGTTCAAAACCATGTACTCATGTTGACAAAGTGTCTGCACACTCGTCAGTGCATTAATGAAGGTTAACACTTCGGAGTTGTCTAAAAATTCAACAGTTGTCTTGGCCGGCGCCTGTTTGACAGCCTGTTATTGTTTTCCTGTGGGTGTGACCTTTTCACTCACATCTGTGGAACATGATCCACAGCAGCCCAAAGGTGTGTTTGCAAAATGCAGCAAAAAGACACATGTGTGACCACAAATTACGAAAGAGAAAATGATCAATATCTGTTGATGGAATGACTAAATTATAATCTATCCGGACGCGTCCCAGAGCAGTACATACGCATGCACTGTGGGTGGCGACACGCATTGTAAATGACATTTTACAAAGTGTCCATTCGGATTAACTCGTGGTTTCACAGATTTTTTTAGGCAGTACCTTTTGCATATTTATCCAACTTTTAAAGTACAATTTTGGCCAAATTCTTGTCCGCTTACAAAAAAAAAATGTACAAATCAAAAACCATTCCCTAATTGGTAATTCTTCTTCTGGCTAGCGTCTGGGAATTATTTTGAATGACTGAGCAATTATGAAAATTCTGGTTCCACTTAAGTACTTTCTTATCTATGAAAATCTGATTTCGTCTCAAGCTATCAGGCCCACCCTAATTTCAGAAACCTGGTCTGAACAACTGTATCCGAACACTGCTCTGACGGTAAAGCAGGTTTGTGGTGTGTGTTACCTCAGCTCCAGTTCCAATCTGTGGGTTTTCTCCTGCAACAACTCCTTCACGGGGAAAAGTGTAGAGCCCAGCATGTACATCTGCAAAGACGGGGAGACAGCAGTCAGCTGGGCTAACGCGACTGAATTGTGCAGGAAAGTGAATATGGAGGCTGGCGGCATTGCCCTGGATCGCACCGTGCCCTGGGAGCGGTCCTTCACGTCGTAGACTGCCAGCTTCACCTGCGTCTGCTGGTTGATGTTGGACTCCTGGAAGAAGGCGATGCTGCTGAGGAAGATGGGGTTACTTGTGCCCTGTTTGGAAGAGTGAGGATGAGAAACTGAATTTAGGAAGGAGAAGTGAGAAAACTAAGAGCTCGATACCTCAATGCAAGAATCTCATAAACACAAATTAGACTTTATTTGAAATTAAATGATACCATTTTTTGAATGATAATGTATACTTTATTAAAATCCCTCGTGGGGAAATTCGTTCTCTGCATTTCGCCCATCGTGGACGACCACGAGGAGTTGGCTGCCGTCGACCAGCGCCGGGGGAGCAGTTAGGGGTTCAGTGTCTCGCTCGACAACACTTCGACATACGAGGAGGAGCGAGGAATCAAACGAGGAAGGTTCGGTTCCAAGGACGATTGCTCTACCTCCTGCGCTACGCCGCCCCCCCATCTTTTGAATTCTACTGGAAACATCTCCTGGGGAGAGACCACTCAGAAACCTCTCACTCAGTTCATAGTAATTTAAACATATCGCGGAGAGGCACCTCAATGACTTCTGTCTGGGCGTGTTTGGTCCAGAAGGCCTGCGGAGGCGTGGTGCAGCTCACTGCCACGAAGCTGTTGGGTTTTCGATCCAGAGATGGAGTCAGCAGGTCTGTGCAGGCTGGACAAACACGTACACGTACACGTACACACACACACACACACACACACACACACACACACACACACACACACACACACACACACACACACACACACACACACACACACACACACACACACACACACACACAGAATGTATTATTTGTGTCTTGTTACTGAGGTGATTTACCAAATATTAAATGTGGTGATTTACCCGTGTATAGATATCAAAGCAGGTCTTCTGAATACCATTTCTTTTATTTTGTACTTTTAACCTCAGAGAAAGAGGAAGGCTGAAGCATTTGGATCCAGGCAGCAGCTCCTACCTAGAGTAGCAGGACAGGCTGGTGCAGAAGAGCGTGTTCCCGATGGCGATGGGGACGAAGTGCTGATGCAGCCAGCTGTTCACCCAGCAGTCGGGCATCACGTAGTGTTGGTAGCTGATGGCGCAGCCTGGAGCGCAAGAGAGAGTGCAACAAGAATTGCAACTGTCACCAGGTGGGCGGGGGGAGGGCAAGAAGGGGCGGCGTTTGAAGACTCACCCAGGCTGTAGAGGCTGAGTGCTCCGTAGTCAAAGAAGTAGCAGATGTGGCGCGACTCGGGCGACATGGTGCTGAAGGTGTGTGCGCAGCTGGAGGTGAAGGGGTAGATGCAGATGAGCAGCATGTAGACCAGCAGTGGCCAGGTGTAGCTGTCGCCCAAAAAGTTCAGGCTGGAGCAGAGGATGCTGAGATTCCACAGGAAATACCTGTCGCACGTGAGCAAAATAAAAACCTCAGCTCAAGGTCCTCCGGGCTGCCATACTTGGACTTTTTGTTTTGTTCTAATTCAGACTCTTCCATTAACTTTCCCCTTCCTTTAAACACATTTATCTAAAAACCTCACTTCCTGGTAACATAAAAGGGCCAACGGCATCACATCGGGGAGATTGAAGAGCCCCCGAAGATCAATAATCCCGGAAACTCCACCCTGTCTTCACGTTGTCAGGGCCTGTCATGTTTATCCATGACATACATGAAAATGTAAATATGAGCCAAGGCTCATATTTACATTTTTTTTTTGGTTTAACTTGAGCCACTGACTTTAATTGTCAGCAAAACATTTAGCATCTCTCTGGTGGACAAAAGGTAGCCCACCAGGATGGCTGCTGGTGCAGCTATTGTGGCAATTTTGCAATGTTTTTATATCCCTCCAGGTTTCGCCACCAAATGTTCACGTATGCTACAAGAGCATCTCTGGATGTGGCACCAAAATGTTCAGATGGAGGTGACATTTGCTAAATTGTGATCCAAAATGCTGTACTGTCACCCCAGAACAATTATACGATTAATATAATACTAAACACTGTATTCTTAATTTAAGACTTTCAACAGTATTGACTAAAAATGGCCTTAAATGCTCCCGGCTGCGGCGGGATGACAGAGCCTTGCATCCCATCACACACCTGATGTGAACATCTGACACACGATCCTGGAAATAAACTACCGGGTTCCTGTTGGTCTTGCGGTTCTTACGATGTCACACGCACCACGTTGGCAGGAAGTGCGTCCAGATGTTGATAGTCTCGTTGTTCATCCGGAAGCTGCTGAGGACGCAGTCCAGCGCCGAGCTCTGCGGGTGGCGGTAGCCCGAGATGATGCCGTCCTCCTGGAAGACCTGGGGAGCCGAGCGGACGGTACGGGTGAGACTCTGCTTATCCCGACAGGGTAGTTTATTTCAGTGTAACAGCTGGCCAGTGAGCAAGCCTCCCTGGAGCCTGAGGGTTACTTCCTGTCACCCTCAGTCTGTCTGCCTGAGCTTGTTAATGCAGCATCTCATCCAATGAGCTTTTAGGGTCAAAGGTCAAATTAACTCAAAACTCTCTCTTACATGATGATTTAGAGAAGGTCTCGAGGGAAAACAAGAATAAGCATCCGCTTGGACTCAAGATGAAAGTAACTTAGTAACAAGACTCATTCAGAATCCTTCCATGTGTATGCCGGGATATGAATTAAAAATTATTCACAGTATTTTTTTTTGTTCGTCATTGACAGGAGGAGGAACACAGCCTGCCTGGAATGCGAGTCTGACACAAAAATATGGATGTAAACAAGATTCCTTACGCGCCAACGCTTTTGTATGCCCACTAATTTTCAGGCCCTTGAATGTTTCTCATGTCTATTCGTATTGGGTTGTTTTCAAATATGCAGAGAAACTGCCCTCTACTGGTGGAAACTGAAACCGCAGAGTTCAATGTGGCGGCATAAATTTTGGGTTGGACTGTAACACTGCTCTGACAGCCGCTTCCTCCCGATCATCTGAAACATATTCCTTATTTATGACTAATGGATTATCATGGATTTCTTATTTGACCTCCTACTGGCTTCACTGATCAGGACACAAAGTGTCTAAAACAACAAGCGAGACCTTCTTTTATAAAAGCACGAGCTGCTTGCTTGTTGACGGTTTGTTGATGGTTTGTTCACGGCGCGTTGCTGCGAGAAACAGGACTGAGGTCAGGCGGTCAGACGAGACGAAAGGTCCAACGGCCTAAATGGGTTTAATTGACATGAGCAGGGTTCCCTTGTCCGAGGGTCTGAAATGTCAGCTCGGATACATTCTGGGGTTGATACTGGGCTTAGTCTGTATTTTCTGTGGATCCGCTGGAGCAGCTCAAGTCAGCTGTTTGTTTAAGGACCAGTCAGCTCAGTAAGTGGCCTTTGCGCTGAACTGCGTGCACACACACCGCTGCGACCTGCTGAGAATCTTTTCACCTTCCGGCCAATCACAGCGTGATGGAAGAGAGGCCTCGCCTTAACTACGCAGGGGGAAAAATTATGTCACTTCCTGTCCGACTTCAGATGACAAAAGCGTGCTGTCAAGTCGGTTCACATCCTAAGAGATAAACACACCAGGGGGTGGTGTGTGTGTGTGTCTATGTATGTGCATCCGTTCCCAGGAGATCGGAAACTTGGTGAGAAGCAACGCGAAGTAGATCAGTGACTGAATTTAACCCAAAATCTCCTTCAAATCTTGGTTCAATAAAATTTCCAGGGCTGGTTTCAAGAACATTCAAGCCCTAGTTGTGTGAGCACTTGTGTGTGTGTGTGTGTGTGTCTGTGTGTGTGTGTGTGTGTAAGATGTTGAGCCTGACTAATAAGACACGGGAAGTGAGGCCATTGCAGAATCAACTGTTCGCAGGAGGTCGGTCCTCTCACCTTGGGGACCTGGCTGATGTCAAAGAGCTGCGGGAGCTTGACGCTGAACATGTCAGCGGGCAGTCTGATGGCGCCCCTCCCCCTGCGGCAGACCTCCCTGAGCCGGGCACGCCCCCCCTGGCAGATGACCAACCACACGGGGTACTCCGTCACAGGGATCCGGGATCCTTCGCCCGGGGGCGACTGCTCCCAGCGCAGGCATCGGCCCCAGCCCTGGCTCCACCCGCCTCCGACCCCGCTACTGGCTCCAATTCCCCGCCACACAGGGAACACTGCAGAGACACAATATATACAATATTATGATGCGGGTTCTTCTTTACACACTTTATAAAGCCATGGGAGAGAAAAGAACTCCCTGTCGACATTCTCTCAGAAATCTAGTCTCCTGTGATTCTTCGGTCTGTCGCTGTGGAGCTTCTCAAGCCCACAGGTTGGCCTGTGTGCTGTCGGCCACTTCGGTGTGACAGGAGTCTCTGACGTCGGCCGAAACCAAGAAGGGCTTTTTCCCCCCAATCGCAGCTGAGAGACAACCGTATCTGGACTGAAAGAAACCGGTGTGCTGTAGCGGCACGTGATCCTGTGCAACATGATTGCGATGCAGATTGCACGTCAATCAACAAGTATTATGCACCCATCAAGGAAAAGTTAGACGCTCCTCCCTTTTCTGACCTAGACTATTAGACTGAACTAGACTATTAAAAGCATTAATAATTAATTTCAAAATCTCTGATATCCTGCTGTAGCTGGAATATTTGGAAATACATGCCTGGGCTTGTCAACAATCTGCCAGCGTTATGATGAAATTCAATCAGAGAAGAAACTCGGGATATTAATCTCCATCAACATTTGGTTAAAAAAAAAAAATAAAACTATCAAAGGTGAGGACTCTTGACTGACTCGTTTTAAGCTGTGATGAATTGTTATACAGCCACGTTGTGCCACACAACTCACGGGTTAAACTATCAACCATGGACTGGGTTTCCAAGGAAATGCTGGACGACTCCAGTTTTGCTTTGTTTTTTCCCCAGAAGTACAGTGAAACATCATTATTGACATGGTCGCAATATTTCTATCAAAAAAAAAAAAAAAAAACAAGGAGAAAGGAGAGAGGTAAAGCACAGCCTTGGGAGAAAGCATACAGAAGCTTCAGTGTGAATGCGCTCTGGTGATGCAACAGTCCATCCACTAGATGGTGCTGTTGTTTTCAATCAAATCGGAATGTCCCACGATTTAGAGAACCCAGTCACTGGTGTCAGGGTAAATTCTACAATTCATAGAGCGCTGAATTTTATGGCTTTAAGAGTCAATAGGGTCTGGTTCTGCTTCAATTAGATCGATCTAAATCACTGCAGAGACACATTCTCTAGTCAAAAAGTCAGCAGGGTAATTGCTTTCAAACGTACACACCCAGCAGCATCATATAAATATTTTTAAAAATGAACAGATGCAGATGGCAATATGCAAAATTCAAATTAAGTTTGACTGTGGTATCTTTTATCTTGGCTTTGCCTTACCCACCAGGCTGATGTATACCATAAGTACACTAAATCAATATTTTCCTGCCATTTGTACAAAATAATGCATTTGCCCTCCTTTCTGAGCTGAATTCAATATCTAGGTTCAATTGCTGATCTTTACTTATTCTATTGCTTATCAAAGCTATCTTTCAAGTTTCTCACCCTTCATTTGTGTAAAATTACATTTTATTTGGGACTTCTTTACAATTCACTATTGCCATTTTCTCACGTTTGTTTTTTTAAAATGGTATCTGGAGTAGCCATTCCTGCCATTCCAGCTCCGCCATGGGGGGTGAGGAGGGGCTCCCCTCTAGCCGAAGGGGGGGCGGGGGGGAGGGCGTCCCACCGCTGACCTCAGCCCAGCTGCAAACTGTGACAGAGTCTTCTTTGTGGAGGCTGGGCCCTGGGAGAGCGGGGGCCAAAGGATGATTGTTACACGCCGGGGGCTGCTTGGAAATGAAACGCCTCACGGCCAGAGGCGTTCGCACACCACCGTGCACGGCGGGCACGCATGCGGGTACAGTTCCTGCATTCATCACGGTTGGAGAACGCAGCAACGCACAACACAACTATTTGTGTACCCAACAATGACTGCTGCAAGTCAGCGGGTTCGCGGCGGCAACAGAGATCAAATCACATCCGGATTCTGGACGACTTGAACGGTTAACATGATGCGCGGTCGTGTGTTGCAGATTATTGTCCCAAATTGAGTACGACGGGCTCTGAGGGGTTTGTGAGGGCCAGATAACTGGAGAACGTCGATCATTCAGCAGCCAACGGTGCTGCTCACCACACACAAAGTGATTCGCTTTGGCTTTCTCCATTCAATGACGCAGGAAGTGCAGCGTCCTCTCAACACGCAAGGGAATCTGGTGTGATAACACAGTGCCAATTCTGCGGAGACTTGACATTCTTTAATTTAGTCGTCCGATCGTGCCGAACGTCTGAAAGTTGTCCAACAGTAAAAACGAAAAACCAGTCTGACAGAAAGAAATCAGACATTTACGGGCAATGGCAGGGAAAACACGAGCGAGCAGCGGGCACAGCAGAGGCTCTCAGCACCTGGCCTAGAACGGGTGGGACACAGGGGCTTAGAGCAGACACAAACAGGTGTGGGGATTGTTGGCTGGAAAAGAACAATGGGAGTTTGACAGGGAGCGAGAAGGACCGCCTTCAAAAATAAAATCGTGTAACATAGAGTCCTGTCACACACAAAATTGAAGGCAGCCGCCATTAATGGCATTATTTACACCCGTGCGTTTTATATTTGACATACAAGTGCCGACTGTTGGATTAATACAATGCAAGAAAATAGTGAATCATGACTCAGTCCAAATACAAGGGCTGGGATGATTACTATGAAAAAAAAAAAATTATGATACGTGTGTTGCTCGTGGATTTTTAGAAAATATGAGTTACAATGATATTTACAAGAATGTCAAATGAAAACCCAAATTTAAACAAATAATTGAAATTAATTAATTTTGTAATTAAATACATCAAATAAATGAATTGATTAAATTAAAAATATAAATACAAAAAAGAATTGCATTAAGACATCAGCAAGAAAAATAATTAGTACTGTGTGTGTGTGTGTGTGTGTGTGTGTGTCTGTGTGTGCGCATTTAAAATGTGCCATTGTGAATTGCAAAAATAGTGCGAAAACGTGTTGAGAGTTTGGGAAATTTGAGTATATGTATTGCTCTCTGTGTGTTTTTGTCATTTTAAGGCTTTAGCAATTGGGGAAAAAACTGTAACAGGAAGAAAAAAAAATATTTGTGTTGGAGACAAAACAACAGATCAGTCTTCTAACAAGTTTGCCGTGTCTGAAGGCCCCGCGTCGTCCAGAGACTTGGACTTGTCGTATTGTAGGTTGTGACAGCTGAGCATAATTGAGTTGCTGTGTTCAGAGAACAAATACAAAACATGGCATTTTCCAAACATCGCTACGATTTCAAACGTTGCCGGATGTTGACGTTTGGCTGGTTTTAAGTCCACAATGGATTCGGCACTAATCTCTCTTTTCATTAAAAACTGAAATGTAGCCTTAACCAAACAAAGGCATACGGTCTCGTCTAATTTAGCAACTTGGGGCCGCTGGGGGGGGTCTGTGTCTAGCCCAAGGACACTTCAGCATGCAGACAGGAGGGGTCAGGAATTGAACCCCCAACCCTCCATTTGGAGAGACACTCGCCCTACCAACTGAGATACAGACTCTTGCCAATGTGGCGCTCAAATTTCATTTTATGACCTCAAACTAGCATTGCTGTTTCCTCCTGGTGTTAAAACCAAACAATTGCAAGCGGCTTGAGTTTCCCCTCCATGTTTCCTTCCTCCTTGTTTTTGTTCTGTTCCGCAAGACCCGCTCGCAATGTGGTCACATGACCTTTCTCAATGGACGTCTTTCTCAGCCCGCGTCCGACAAGAGGAACGCAGAGAAAATGATGCCCACGCACCAACGCATAGACATCCAGTTTCTCTCTGTCTCTCTCACACGCAACATTCCGCTGTATTGCACAAACATGTTCAGTCCAACCCAGGGACCCCACTCTTTTCACAGAATCACTTTCAAGGTCATTTTCCAGGAAGTTTCCCCTGTCATAGCCCTCAAACAGGAAATTAAGTGTTTTTCAAACGTTAAAGAAGCCCAAAGGTATTTGGTCTTTTTTTTTCATGTGTTTCTGTTTAAGAAAACTGGAGCGTTCTGGCTTTTTCTCAGCGTCTGCAGAGAACCTGCAGCGCAAATTCAAACAATGGGCCTCAATGCTCTGTATCAACCTGCTAGCCAAAAGGGCCCATGAGTCATAATAAAAATTTTAAAAAATTAAAAGTCCCATCCTGTAATGCATTGTGGTACATATTGATATTTGACACCAGGGCCACCCAAATCTGGATTAAATTTTGGATGATAATAGAGATCTCCATCTCATTGTACAATATAAATAATGTCTATACTGATTGTTTAACCTGATACAGGTAAAAGTAAGTTCTTTCAATGACTGACTGCAACCGCACACGTAAAACAACATGATTAAGAGTGACAGAAAGGTGTGTCTTCACCTCAACCCCTTCCCTCTGAGCGAGTATGTGAGAAACGCTTTTTGGAAACTTGACAAATCAGACACCATCATGGGTCATTAACAAGATAAATGTTTGCTTCCTCAGCAGCGTGGGGACGGAGAGTTCCTGATATCTGGTTAGGCTCTCAGGTCATATTTGACAGATTTTCCGATTATTTGATTTCACATCTTTCTGCAATTTCATCCTTCTTTTAATTCTAACTCATTCTAAAAGTTAATTCTCTTATTTTTGCAGCAAATTGTGCAACTGTAATTTACTTCAATAAGTTTGTCACACTCACGCTTCTCTTTTCCTGATATTCACGGCTTTGGAAAAACTTTGAAAATGAACAAAGATATATAGTCAAGTTTTAACTAACTAAAGAAAAGCTGTCTTTATAAAAAAAAAAAATAATAATAAAAAAAATAAATAAAATGAAAATAATTTAAAAAAAAAATAAATAAAAAATAAAAAAAATAAAAAAAAATCAACAAATAGACCACAATGATATGAAGGTAATTTTCTCTCTCTCTCTGGGTCTGAGTTCATTCTGGAATTTGTCTCAAGGTGGTTCAGTGTGACATCACATGTAGGGGTTACGTAACACAGCGTTTACATTCCGTCCATGGAGAAAGAGGTACGTTAACGCAACACACACACACACACACACACACACACACACACACACACACACACACACACACACACAATAATTAACCTGCTGGCCCGTCCAACAGCTGCTTCCCATGCCTCTGCAGAACCATACAAACAGCACGATTAAAGAACTGAGAGGTATATCAAGACCCTTCGTCAGCCTTCATATGCAAGTGGCATTGAAAGATTCAACCGAACACTGCAAAGCACTTGTTGCTACCTGCCCGCTCATTAACCACTCACACAGAACGTGCACGCCCCACCCCTGCTCAAATATCTAAACTTCTTTCTTCAAGAGAAATCTTCAGCCTGACTTCAAGATGATGGTTGGACTGAGGGGAAACCACCAGAAGAGCTAAGACCCAAAGTGACATCACTTCCCACCTCTGACACCTGCGTTTAACCGCTAATTCCTGCATTCAGGCTGCCTTTATCTAGAGGTATTTTAGATTTAAAGATTTGTGATATCATATCTCTATGAGATAAACATTTAATTACAAGTACCGTTTCAGCAGTCATCAGTGTTTACACACACACACACACACACACACAAATATAGATCGAGAAAAAAAATGCAATTTAATAATGTAAGAGGGTAGACTAAAAGCTTACATTTTGAAATTAAATGCACACCATGTAATTAGATTGACAACCTATTATAATGTATGATTGAAATAGTTTTGAGAAAAGTTTAATTACCAATTACGAATCCTTAAAAAGAGTTAAAACTCTAGGATTAGCAGTTCTTTGTTTTTGAATTTCGCTAGGTGAATTTCTAGACATGGTATAGATACTTTCCTCTCCACTGTGGTTGCCACATTCCGTTTCTGAATATTGGACCGGGAGAGAGCTCACTGTATCTGCGATCTAACTAATCCCGTTCATTCCCCATCGCCCTGCACAGAGGGCGCAAAGTTTAATTACCCGTGCAAAGCCTTGAGAGCAGTAAAACTGTAAATTTAGACAAATTGAGATATTCTTCTTTGAAGCTCAGAAGTTTTTTTTTGTTTTGTTTTTTTAACCAGAAGCAAAAAGAGTGTGAAAAGAGCTCCATCAATCTGTCTGCTCTCTCGTCCTCGGCAGCCTGAAGCGTCAGTCACAAAGTACCAAATGTCCCAGCCGACGGTAAACAATCAAACTTTACGCGTCTGATGATGCCATGACGTTTTACTTTTAACCATAAAAACAAATCCCTCATGTGAGCAGCTACAAGCTAGTAGTTTTGTTGGCATTGCTTCAGCTATGGGAGCTCCCTGGTGCCCCGGGTGGTCACAGCGAGACATGCAGACTCGGGACAAACTTGAGAACACTCAGGACAAAGCCTTCTGTTCATCGATAGTCTTCAACACTTATCCTACAAAAACAGTGGGGTGTGTGGAGTCGACCTCTGCACCCAGTCGGTCAGAGGCGGGGTTAACCTGGACAGGTCACCTGTCAATCACAGGTGCACGTATGGAAACACCCAACCATTCAATTTCTCACTCACACCTGTAGACAATCGAGTCTTCAATGAACCTCCTGACGGATTGTGGACTGTGTGTGTGTTGGATGGGGGGGTTGAATTAGAAACCTGCTTGGTGTGAGGCAGGAGTGCTGACCAATTTGCCACTGTCAACTTAAAAAAATAAAGCAAGATGGTCAAATTGACAAAAAAAAATCTTGGAAGAAAATAATTAAAGTTGTGTGCGTGCACACGCACAGGTGATGTAAAAGAAAGTTTTTCTCATGATTGAATATCTCTTCATTTGCTCACTATGCTGTTTTTATTTGTTTTCTCAAATAAACCCTTCTATAAAACCCAAAGAGACTTTTTTTTCAAACAATTAAAAACAATTGGGGGGAAACGAGCACAGTGAAGAAATGTTTTCAAACTGTTAGTTTAGTCGACAGAACTCCGACAAAAAGTAACTAAAACTAAAAAACAAATTTCAAAGAAAGCATTCAACACGCAACGCCGGGCTCGTCTCGACGGAGACGATGAGTTCAAGCCCGGCTGCGGCCGAGTGGAAACAAAAACAACTTGTGGACGAATCTCTGGAGCGACCATTGAGAAAAACACGGCCGAGTCACATGCAGCTCATTCTCCCGGTGACTCACACCGCCTCACGCCTCCGAAACCCCGTGAATCGTGTTTTAACGATTGTTCCTTCACGTCCCCGTCGCCCAATTCCCACAACCGATTTGGGTCCGTCAATTCCGGGAAACACTCGAACGCCGCACGAAAACACCCAGAAGAGACCCTCCGCTTTACCTCAGCTGGGAATTGAATGAAATAGAAAACTATAGGTCATGTTAATTAATTTGATAATACTTAATTGTTTGTACGTAGCGTACTATTGTAAAGGATTCTTCACCTGCCCAAGGACAACAGATGTAAACGAGCTTGTCGCTAACTCTGGTGTAGAGCATCTCTTCTTTTTTAAGATCGTTTTCTGCACACTGTCCTTGTTTAAATAAACAAATAAGAAAGAGTAGCATCTTCACGCGTGGGGGGAATGTGAGGAGCCGGGGAAGGAAGGTTCGAGAGCCAGTTGTGACTTACCGCGAGAGTCTGGCATCGGGACGGCGACCGTATTCAATTCCGTGGACGGTTCGTATAAAGTCGCTCCTCCTCGGTCAACGCTTTAAGTAATTGTTAAGAGTGTCAAGCTTCGGCCCCGCGGAGACCGCCGCCGCCTTCCCCGCACGCCAGCCAATCAGAAGCGTCGCTCGGTGTTCACGTGGATCACGGGGGAAACAACAACACGGGCCATGTGTGACCGCGCGCTAAAACAACGACGGAGGAAGATAATAAAAGATAAAAATGTTGTTCTTCTCGTTGTGACACCGCTCTTCACCCCCGTTTACCTCCACCACACCAGCACTATCCCCCAATCTGTTCACGGGCTTTTTGAGCGCTCAGACTCGTCATCCTCTCCCCAGCAGCCAGGCCAAGTCCAGTCTCGGCGCCTGCAGCCTAGCGGCGATGGAACTGACTGACTCCCTTTCTCAGCAGGAGACACCACCCCTGTTCACGGTTCCAAAAAACGAAAACAAAACGAGCAAAAACACCTGATACCTGAAATTAAACCGGAAGCATGAAGTGACTTCGGAACTAACTAACCCCCCCTTAAAAAAAAAAACCCTAACCAAAAACATTGGCTACAAATTAGGAAGAAATTTGCATTAAAAATTGTTTTTTAAATAGCAGTCACAATGAGCAGCATTTTCACTGTCATATGCAATATTAAGCTTCACTTCAACTTTTCAATTTTCGAGCATCTGACACAAGGGATTTGGAAAGTTTTATCTGATCTTATCTTATCTTATCTTATCTTATATAATCTTATCTTATCTTATCAGAGAAATAATATGAAGCTTTCCTTTAGTTCTATGTAGCAAACTACAACAACGATAATAATAATGATAACAACAGTAATAATGAAAACAATGTCACTTAAGAATTAAAAAAATGCAGAGATGGGAAAATTCAACTTTACTGGAACCAGGCGGTTTGGTATCACTGTCAAAAATTTGTGAAAACACCTTGTAATTATCCCTGCTGCCTGCTGTAACAGGAACCTGGGGTTTTCATCATACTCTTCATTCTGGTTTTTGATTTAATGATTTCTTCAGAATCCAGGCTGTTGTTTACATTTTTGTTCGTGTATTTATGGATTGGTGGGTCATTTTCTTGGATCTTGTGATTGTGAGAAGTGTTGGCAAATTTCAGGTCGTTCCTCACATAATATATAATTCAGAAATTTAATTTCAATTGCCTAATGTTTTTTTTCTGTCACCTTACTTTCTTTTAAAGTCAGGTCATATTCTGCTGATTTTATGTTTATTCCATATTTCAGACTCCGACTTTTCATTCATTCATTCATTCAATCATCATATACACTGCTTATGATACACTCAGGAACAGGAGAGCTGCAGCCTATCCCCACTGTCATTGGCAGAGAGGAGGACAATGATAAATTGGTCCAGGATTCTAGACGGCAGTGGATCACACGGCCACATATACAGACATAAATATGACTACAGTAAAACCTCAGCTTACAAACAGCTCTAATCACAAACAACTCATTCTATGAACAGAGTTTTAGATAAAATTTTAAATCGGGATGCAAACAAGCTGAACACACGAACAAGCGTAGCGGCAGTCGGGCGTGTTTACTTCATATGACGCTTTTTTGTGCTTTTTTTCAGTAAGTTAGCCCTCATCATGGCTGCCAAAAAGGTTTGAAAGTGCTAGTGGTGCTACGAAGAAGTTAAGAATTACAGTCGATCTGAAATACGGAAACAATAGCTAGTGAGTGTTCGGGTTACAGATCTCACCAAGCACTACAACATGGCTAAGTCAACCATCTGTAGAATCTTAAGGAACAAAGATGCACTAAAGACTGCCGATGTGGCTAAAGGGATGACTATGGCAATGAATCAAAGTTTTTGTTAGTTTGGATTAATAAAAGACAGCTTGCTGGAGATAGCGTTAGTGAGGGTCTCATATGTGAGAAGGCTTTACTTTTGCATGCTGATTTAGTGAAGGAAACACAAAGGACAAGTGCTGGCAAGAAGACAAAAAACACCAGAAGCATAGCAATAATTTAGGTTATCTTTAATTCCTCTCTGTATTTTGGCTGCAAATAAACCTATAAAAAAAAAAGTTTCAAAAGAGTACAGCATTTTTGGGGGGCTGGAGAACAGATCAATGGGATTTGCACTAAGGGAAACATTGATTAGGTTCGCAAACATTTTTCGGTTCGCGAATGGATTAAATTTGTAAGCCGAGGTTCTACTGCTAAGAGTTAATATCATCAGACGGTGCCCTTTGATCATTGGGTGTTTCGACCCTGAACCATAACAGCCTCCTATTGGTGGGTCAGCAGTGCCTGCCCATATTATCCTCCGGCCTCTGGCTTAATTCTTCCCTCCTGTTCATAACCACCAAGAGGCTCTCTCTCTGCCGCCTCCCTCATCCTGTGTGCTACCTTTTCTCCCTTCCTTCCGGTCATTCCTATGACTGTGGGTAGTCCCTACACAGCCTACCTCAATGGGGAACAGCCATGCCTGCCAGTCTTTTCCCCTGCGGTCCTCCAAGAGGTCCTGGAATTTTGCCCTCTTTTCTTTCAAAGGCTTGATCGCATCCTTCCTCCCATGAGACTGTAAGTTCAATGACAATGGTCTTCTTTACCTCTTCTGACCACAGTACATCATCTGGCCTCAGAGTTGTCTGGACTACCTGGGGGAACTGCAGCCTTTCCCCCAGGTCTACCTTCATGCCCCATGAATTGGCCTTTGCCATAGGCAGCTTTTTGTTATTGCTGTGGCTCTATGCGTTTCCCCCTCCCTCACAAACTGGCTGGATGTTGGTCTTCCATGTGGTTTGCGTTTCTTGTGTCTCTCCTGCTCCAGTGTGTCCGCTAATGTCAGAAGCACCTCATCCTGGCGCTATCTGTACCTACCTTGGGCAAGTGCTTCTTTACACCCTTACAAGATGTGTGCCATACTGCCCCTTTCCCCAGACAGTTTGCACAGGGGGTCCTCTGTCATTCCCCACTTGCGCTGGAATCGGGGGCATGTCGTACACTGATTGCAACAGGAAAGAGATGTAGAAGGGTTTGAGTCTCCATAGGTGTACAGGGAATCTTACTCTTGGGGAGGTCCCATTAAGTCCAGGCTCCCTGGCCACCAAGCTCAACTGCCCCTGATCTTTGTGCTGGGGACCTTCTTGCTGTGAGGCGGGAGCACTAACCTCTTAGTGCCGACCTCCTTA
This sequence comes from Fistularia tabacaria, assembly GCA_901007705.1. Classification (NCBI taxonomy): domain Eukaryota; kingdom Metazoa; phylum Chordata; class Actinopteri; order Syngnathiformes; family Fistulariidae; genus Fistularia; species Fistularia tabacaria. The sequence continues at coordinate 79,648 of CAAKHD010014262.1, forward strand.
CCGCGTAATACGATCCTCTAATATGAACATTCAAAGAATACGGCCACTGTATTATCTGGGTTGAAAGTATGATGTTGATACCCAAAGTCAGTTGTGACGAAACTCCAATAGTCACTTGATGTTTGGTTTCAAACCTTCTGTGTTTTTGTGAGACTCAAAAGGCTCCATCCGAGGAGGGCCTTTAAATTTAAATACCGTCAGCTACATGTGAACAAAACTCATCCGGAGTCTCTGCAACAGAAAGCAGACAGCCCCCTCCCCACCCCCCCACCCAAACAAGATTTTTTTTTTGGCAGAGAGATGTCCAGTTCTGTAGAAAAGGGAGTGACTTACAAGTAAAAACCCTCCTGGGTCTCCTGTAAGGACAGGGAGCAGAGCGATGGTGCCTCTAATGAGCTGTAAACACTCAGACATTGTGTGGAAATTCGCTGCTATGACCGTTAAACTGCGGCCAAAAACTCTCCGGGTCATGCGGGTTCGCTTGGGGTCACGGAAGAAATGCACTTTGTTTAATCTCTCTTCAGTTCCCCCTGCATATTTCTGCAGTTAGTGGGAAAAAAAATATATCCAAAAACTAAATCCCTCAGTCTTGCGTTCTCGCCCTCACACTTCAAATCCAGATCGGAAGAGTTACCGAGAAATAACTGGATTTCACGATTTCTGTTAAAACAGTATAGGAAGAAATGACATCAGTGTGAGGAAGGCGTTTGCAGGGATGTGCATGAAGCTGCCAGAATATTGGCAATAAAATGTCCCAATATTTGTTGGAGAGCGAGAGAGAGAGCATTATAAACTTGCAGAAACATGCAAGACTTCATGAACCATCATGGACTGAAGTTCTCTATAAGCCAAATTAAATGAACAGTTTTCACTTATTTATGGTTATTGACCCTCTGAAGCGAATAACAAAATGCGAAACTTAGAACAATGTTGCTCAAATATAAGGCGTGACCTGAAGGCTGAGTGTTCTACAGTAAAGGGAAAGAACCCCCTTTTTTACCACTTTGTCACTGTTATTTTTTTTATTTTCATTGTTTCTTTTAAACCTGAATTTTCTGTATTTGTCTGTATGTTGAGTAAGGCGCCTTCAATAACATGTATTATTAATATTATTAAATTTTAATTCTCTGCATCTGATGCTTTGTAAATTGTTAAAAATGTATGATAAATAACAAGAAAATTTCACAAGAAATGATATTATTTTCACTAATAACCTGGAAATAGAGAATACAACTGAATAAATAAAAATTGCTGTTGACTTCTTTGAACCTGGAAACAAATTCCACCTGGAACTCATTTCACTGAATCAGGAAGGACAAAACTAAGCAAAAACTAGAACCAAAAAGGGGCCCTCATACTGTTCCATGAATGAGAAGATAGACCTTCCCCTCCTTCATCAAATCTTTTCTTTCGGGCACAAAGACAGAGAGAAGCCGAGAGCTCCTTCATCAGCAAACCAAAGCAGACTGCATGGGCGGAGGATGGGTGCAGCAGATTTTACACAAGAATGTGATCAATCAGGTGAAATCCAAACAAGCTGCGGCGACAAATTAGTAACTCACGCATGAACTCCAGGCAGGCCAGACATTTCCCCACGGCGAGCACCGAGCCCTGCATGGACATTTCTCACGCAGAGGGTTCCAACCGGCGTAAAAATCTCTTAACGGCCTTTCTGAGCGCTTAGACTCCTCATCCTCTCCCCAGCAGCCAGGAACAGTCCAGTCTCTGCGCCTGCAGCCCAGCGACGATGGGACTGCCTCGGGTCACTGAGGCTCCCTGACCCCCTTTCCAATCCGGGGAAAAAGAGAGAAAAAAAAAAGGCCAGTGGCACTAGGATCGGCTGCCAGGGTGGCACCGGCCCCTGCTGCTAGGGGATTGGCTGTTCTGATGGCTGAGGGCCCAGTCACGGAGGTCCAAAAAAATAAAAAAGGACAAAAAGGGTGGCTGAGGGAGACCTAGTTAGAGAGCAGAGGTGGAATTGGGGCCTCTCCCCAACACCCCTCCCCGGGGGTCTGGGTCCAGAGGCCAGGCTGCCTGTTTCTTGACCGGCCGGGTCAACCCGCTGCCTTCGAAGAGACTACGGGTTGAAGAAACTGAGCCAATATCCGCCATTTGAAATCCGCTGCCGTCAGATGTCAGCGCTCATGTGACCCCCTACTTCCAAGCCACATCAGAGGCTTGAAGCCATTTTTCCCGAAGTAAAACCCCTCTTTACAATCTGAAAGTGCCATCGAGTTGATGCATTCCCAGGTGACATTACTCTAGACAACAAATAATCCCAAACTCGTGCTTGAATATATCACCTTCCAATCAAGAGGGTGGGATTTTCGGAATAATCCAACAGGAAAGAGCCGTGGATCAGCATCTTACAGGAGTTTGTCTTTATTGTTCAATGCATGACCACACACATATACTGGTTTTCTTTTGCACTGTGCATGATGGGGAAAGTTACTATGGAGATGGTGATGTAGATGGGATATATAAAGGAGTTTACAAGGGATCCGAACATGGCCTACATTCCCCGGAGGGATCTGCTGGACCCTCGCCTCCCGCATACGCCGCGGACGGGCGACAACACCAGGCCGATCGGCCTGTTGACTCCCTTCAATGTGATACCCTGCAAAATCATTTCTGGGTTAAATTTAACTTCATTCATTTCCCCCCCAGAACTGAAGGGCGTGTTTAGTGGATCAACGCGCGGCAATGACAGCCCAAAGCCACCCCCCTTGTTATAACCCCTTCAACATTCTTGCATGTGTCAATCAGGCTGAGCTTACAAAAAGCAAAATAAACAACAATCATCTGGGTACAAAAATAAAATCCAAATTAAAATCCTGCTGAACAGGGCGACAACGTGTCACCTTTTTTTTTGTTTGTTTCTTCTCAATTTTATCTCCTCATACGAAGCGCAATACGAAAGTCGCTGGTCACAAAAGTACACTGCAAAAAAAAAAAAAAAAAAAATTAACAAAAAAACAAACAAGAGAGACACAGGAAAGAAACCGATCCCAGAGAGGTGCGAGTGAGTCCGCCGCGGTGTGGAGACCCTGGCTGATGGGTGAGCTGCGAGCCGTGGGCGGAGTGTGTGTCCTCCGCTGGCTTCGTCCGCCCTCCTCTTTGATCAAACCATAAAACGCAGCCCCAACAGACACACTTGTTTCTGAACTACAAACCCGAAGGGACAGAGGAGGAGGGAGCGGAAATCCAAACCACTGCTCTAAATATCTAAATGGACTGATCTGTGTGTGTGTGTATTTGCAGCTTCTCTCTCCACATGGATGTACTCATTTGCTAACATATACAGTGTATTCCTGGTTAGGTTGTGAACCAGAGCTCTTCAAAATTGTGTTTGCTTCCCCCACCAACCGCTTCCCCGCCTCAACCACTTGGGGTCGCTCTTCGCGCAAAGGGATGGGCAGAAGATCTGTACTTCCTGACAGCTCGTTTTTTTCCCCCACGCCTACTTTTTGTTTTTTTTTTGTTTTCCCCTTCCTTCCTTCCTCCACCGTTTCTGGCTCTCTAAGCTTTCACTCGTTCCGTGGATGTCCAGCTTTCTTTTGAGTTTTTAAATTTTTTTTGTTGCCTTTGGAGACGCAGATACACACAGAGCAAAAAGAGTGGGAGAGAGAGAGAGAGAGGGAGCGAGTGTCGTGATCTATCAGCTGCTTCGCAGCGCCGCCGGCTGCCCCCCCCGGTGTTCCCTCAGCCCATCTCCTTCCACTGCCGGTAGAACTCCACGATGTTCTTCAGCTCCATGCCCGCCGAGCCCGCTGCCTGGACTGCCGCCTGATGGGAGATGACACACTTCGATCAACACGAAGCACAGATTACAGAGTTCCATCGAAGTCCTTAAAAATCTTTTTTTTTCCCCCTTTCCATGTTTTGCTGACTTCTTACATCTCGCTTGGTCGTTATTTTCTTTTCTAATTTGAATGCACTTTAATTCCCAGAAAAACTTTTCCCAAGCAATTGTTTCAACGAGAACATTCAGAAATATTTTAACTTAACATCAGGTCAAATTGCGTTCACTGATTTTCCCCCTGCTTTCCTGCAAACTCAATTCAACTAAAGAATTGAGTTTGCAGAGAAATGTCCTCAATACATGGTGTGTCCTGACAGGACAAGAAAGTCTACCGGTGCTTCCTGGACAAGCAGGCTGCCCGGGATTTGACAAAATGATGAAACACACCTCTTGAATCTGCTAAATATCAAAGTTTCGAACGACATATTTAGCAAAACAAGTGCCCGGAGCTGCAGCTGGCAAGTCCTCAACTCAGAAATGTCGAGCTGACACGGCCGTCGGATTGACTGACGGAGATGACGTGTTGACATGATGTGTGCAAGGGCTAAAATGGTGTTTTCATTCTTTGCACGGCCCCTTTCTGTAGGTGTGCGAAGGGAAGTAATGCTCCTTCAAGCTCGGCCCGCAGGTGGAGGGCGCCCTTCTCTTTCAATGGAGCCTGCTCTGCTTTGCAGCACTTTATACTGTCCACACACATGAGGCTGCCGTGCGAAGCAGCCAATCAGGACCAATAATGGGTTGAGTGTGTCCTTCAAGGACAAGTGGCCCCCCACTCCAGCTCCTCACTTGACGGACAGACCTGGAGCGACATCCCTCTGACCAGGCTGACGGAACCAGCTGATGGGCACATTTTTGTTCATTTTAGGTCATTCTAGCTGCAATTAATCCCGGGAGCCATCGGTTTAACGTCGACCAGAAATGACCCCAGTGGCGGGGAGCCGGGGCTGACCTTCATCGCCCCCGATCGAGTGCATAGCTCTTCCACTTGGTGCCCTGTGAGGATGGTCACCATGCCCGCTGTGTCCTCGTCCCCGTTGCTCTGGGAGACCGTCAGCTGACGGCAGCTGTCCACCATTTTATACAAATGCCTGCCGGCAAAGAAGACGAAAGAATGTATCTGTGCACAACAAAGATCTCATCATATCATGTTTTTTTAACATCAAACTAATTTGCCCAGTTCTTCATACTTCTTTTGAGCACACTTTGTAAAATAGTAACATTTTTGTAATTTATCTGCATCATCTGAAATGCAGGATGAATTGTTTCAAATCACAAAAACAACCACACGGTGGTGACGTATCAAGAAGAATAAGCAGTTATTCAAAACAACAGCGACTGGCTTTAGATGCTTTTCACTTGCATACGAATAAAGTCATCATTAAACTGCTCCTCATCCCGCACGAAAAACACTCAGCTGATTTATTTGGTTCTGCTTTAAGTTGACATTCTGTGGAAAAATCAGAATTGAGGAAAAGTTTGCATCTTCACAAGTGAATAAGCAAAGAGTGATGAAGAGCAGGAGGTGTTACCAGGCTTCCACGTCCTGACGCTTCAGTTTATCTCTTTCGAAGCTCCGACCTGACTCCTTCTGGCAGCGAATGTACCTGCAGAGCGCGAAGAAATACAAAATTAATTTGGGGGAAAAGTCTGTGTTCACATTGGTGCGGGACAGGGGGAAGTTCAGCCATCACTACAAACCTGTTGCCTTTCCGGAACTCCGACTCCAGATAGCGGATTCCATCCCGGGCACCGGCGATTTCCTTCTTCAGTCTGTCCAGTCCGTCAATCACTGCAACACACATCAGTCCAGCATAAAGGACCAGACTTTCCACTGCCTCTCTACTGAAGGGAACACCAAATCAGACAGCGCACACTGGCTTGCTCGTCTCAGTCTGACTGGTAGCTTCACGTCTGGAAGCAATTAGTTAGCGTGCTGCGGGAAAGCGAGTTCTCCTCTTCAGAAGGTTCTGGGTCCGCTATCACACTGGCCGGCTGTGACACTCCAGACCTGCTGTATGTTTTATTCACGTCAAAGGAGCAACGGTGGGGGCACTGACCTGTTCGCGGGATGATGATGATGAAGCAGCCGCTGCCGGCCAACTGTCGGATGAGGCTGAGATGCTGGCAGAGAGCCGCCGTGTCCGGGACCAGGTAGGGAGACATGGACGACTGGGCCTTGGGCTGCTGAAGACTGCCCTCTAGCTGTGATACCTCCAACTGCAGGCCCCACACATGGAAACAAAGGGATGAATGACATTTGTTGAGTGAAATATTGATCATTGGTAATCTGGTGCTCAAATTTGTACCATTTTGCGCTTAATTTGGAATTTAAAAACCATTCCACTAATAATAAAAGCCCAGAGACCGAACATGACCTTAAACTTATCAAGGAATCTCTTGAAAATAAACAATTAATTTAAGAAATATATATCCCAAAAAAGAAGTGGTCAAAAAAATCTGCTGCAAAGAAATAAAAAATAAAACATAATTATTCCATACTTTAATTAAAAGAGCCATAGTGTAAGATTTTGGTTATTACATCTAAATTGCTAAATAAATGCTAGATATAAAGTCCGTTTTTGTTTCTGTTTAAAATAAAAAGAGGTTTGTGTTTTAAGGCGCAGCTTTGCATGGATTTGAGGATCGGTGGAGAAAGATGCGGTTCGGACCTGCAGCCGAAGCTGGGCCATGTCCCTCATCAGCCGGTTCCTGCGCGCCTCCTCTTCAGCCTGAACACAAGAACATTAGCTCAGGGTTGCTTCACACACAACTAAGACGCATGGCGCGGAGCCTAAATGTCTCTTGTGTTGGGCCAGGACGCAACACACCATCCTGAACTGGGCCTTGGCCTGCTGGACCAGGTTGTCCTGCTCTGATTGGCTGATGCTGGTGAAGATGCCCGCCTCCGGGTTGAAGTGCAGCACATTACCCTGAAGGCTGGTCAGGAAGTGACCAAAGTTGCGGATGCAGCACACTCGCACCACGCACTGAGAGAAAGAGAGAGAGAGAGAGAGAGAGAGAGGGGAGACGAGACCTCAGTTTAACACGTTTGACACGGGTTTGTTTGTTTGCGAGGGTGAGAACAAGTGAGACAAGTTGACACGAGAAAGGTGAGACATTTCAATGCAGAAATTTCACAGACACACCTCTGTACCTCATCTTCGTAGTAGTCTTGATATTAAAAAAAACAACAACACTGTGAGTAATTCCTTCCTATTTTTAAGATATTTTATTGCTTGATGTGAATTCCTAAGGATTTAATCATGCGAGATATTGCAAATTTACTCACATCTTTCTCCCAATGATTATGTGAACAACTACATAATTTACTGAAGACAAACTAATTTAGCAATATGAGACACATATATGATTTAGATGTCAAAAACAAATGTAATAAACGGTTTCCACCAGGGATGTCTCTTGATTTTAGCACGCTCAAATAGATTCAGTGTGCGATGCATCAAAATAAGAGTAATCTTGCTGTCAGTTAGAAACAGTGGGTGGGACAAAGTTTGCCAGTGAGGATAAATATAAAATGGGCTGGTTATTTTAGGGCAGAGAAGTGAATGTTGGAGGCCATCCTGCCATGGCGTCCGTGCTAAACAGTGAAACAGCAAAACATGTTTCTGTAATAAAGCACTACTGCCAGTGTCATAAAGTCTGACCGCAAAATGAGTTTGTACCTCCTGGAGTGGGGTGAGCGAGGGGCCGTGGCGGCTGAAGTTGAGGCGGCGGTGAGCAACGCTGAGGGCCGGCAGGTGTCTTAGAGCCAGGTCCTCAGGCAGCAGCAGACTCTGGACCAGGCCGGGATGCTCACACTGGTTTAAAAGCTCTGTCACCTCGGGGTTCAGGCTGAGCTCTGGAACACACACACACAGACAAGTAAATCATCTGCATGCTGACAACCCGTGTGTTTGCGTGTGTGAAAATCCCCCATGAGGAGGTTAGTGGCAGCTGAACACTAGCGCTGTCTGCTAACTGAGCTTAGATGACAGCAAGGGTAGAATACAATGGGGCCACATCAGGTCACCGGGCCGTGGCAATGAAGATGCAAAGCAAGTTTTTGACTTGGGTGATTTGCTTTGAAGATTCCCACATTAACTGCTTTTATTTCAACGGAAAAAACGTGGCAGCTGAGTCGAACCCACAGCCCCATTCCTGACAATAATCCATTAATCCACAAATGTTGGGAGGCAGATTCACGAGACACTATTTTGTTTCATGCAAACCACAAAAAAGTGGCACCGGAGGCAACGGGACAACTTTTTTTTTCCTTTTTAAATGTGGGGTTGTTTCCATGTTAGTCTCAGTCACTCACCAGCCTCGAGCATCTTGCTACCATCTGGCAGCAGGTTGAGCAGCACAGAGAGTCGGTTCCACAGGCTCTGAGAACTCTGCAGAAATGACAGTGGAAGACTGAGTTAGAACAATCTCCGACCAGGGTGGCAGTTCAGAGGAATATAGTGGGAGATTACTTCCTGTTACCTGTGCACACATGAGGATAATGTCTGTGTTTGTCCTCAGCCAGTCTACGAAGACCTTCACCACCTGGATTAAACCTTGGTTGGTCAGGATCTCCAGCTTCTCCAATAGGGTTTTCTCGCTATGCACAGACGGAGTACTGTGCTGGCTGCCCTCCGAATCGGAGTCCAGGTCTAGAGCAGAAACAGGATACGGCAACCAATTAGAAGAGACACCCGAGACTTTGCAGTTCATTTCCCCGCGGATTAGGAAACACCATTGGGCCACCTCACCATTTTCATTTGTTCCATTGGCAGTGGTGGGGTTCAAGTTGCTGGGCGACTCCCCGGGAGCGGTGGCTGTCTCCTGGGACGGGGGGTCGGAGATGTCAGTAGAAATGGGTAGACTCGCGGACGAGGAGGCCTGTGGCCTGAGCAGCATGTTGCTGAAGGTGGGTGCTAAGCGGAAGCAGCGCTTGGCCTGGAAGAGCTGGGAGGACATGGCCTGCAGGTTGCTGCTGATGCTGGGATCGCTGGGCATCAGGGGCCCGTTGGTGGCCGGGGGGCTGTCACCGTCCCCCTCCCCTCCATCTTCCTTGGAATGGTCTTCGTCTTCCTCCTCGTCTGGCTGCTCTCGGGGCTGACCCTCCGGGTTGTCTGAATTTTCGGCGTCGTCCATGTCCTCCAGGTCCGAGCGAGACTCCTGGCTGTTCATGTCCGAGTCCGTCTCAACATCAAAAGCGGTGCCTCCCTCCTCCTCTTCCTCCTCTGAGCCGCTACCCCAGCTGCCCTCTTCACCCAATGGATCGCCCTTGGACTCCTTTGGCAGAGGGGGAGGACTGGGCAGAGTTCCAGTGGCGGGGTCATCGGTGACTTCATCAACGGCGCCACTCCTTTCGTCATCTTCGTCTTCGTCATCTTCGCTTTCGAAGCCCTCGCTCAGGTCGCTCTCGTCCTCTCCTCGACCGTCCTTGCGGGCGCAGCGGCGCCTCCGAAGTCTCGACAGGCGGCTATACTTCTTCTTCTGCCTCTGTTTCTCCTCCTCCAGCTTGTGTTGTTCGTCAGTGCTGCTCTGTGTTTTGCCACCGACCCGTTCGCAGCCCCCTTCGCGTTCCTCCACTTCCTCCTCCTCCTCTTCTTCTTGCTCCAAGGAGCCATTCTGGAGGGGTCTCTCGTCGGAGCCCTCCGCCGGCGGAGCTGAAAAATCCCTGGCCTCCTGGTCATCTAAATGAGATGGAAGAATAATTCAGTTGCTTTGGTTCTTTTTAACTCCACCTGGTTCATCATAGATATCTTTGAACTCTTTTCATATCAGACTTTGCGCATAAACTCAAGATTATTTCTGACAGCCAGTTAAGCTAGGTAAAACTTCCCACTGTTGAAAGTTTACTTGGCAAATGCCGTCTCTGTACAGACAAAAGATGCTGCTGACTGACAGTGACGCCCTTTCCCATGGGGGGGGGGGGGGGGGGGGGGGGGGCCGCGCCGCCAAAAAAAAAAAAAACAG
>CAAKHD010014263.1:0-29585 GCA_901007705.1 Fistularia tabacaria
ATGTGTATGAGTGTGTGTATGTGTGTGTGTGTGTGTGTGTGTGTGTGTGTGTGTGTGTGTGTGTGTGTGTGTGTGTGTGTGTGTGTGTGTGTGTGTGTGTGTGTGTGTGTGTGTGTGTGTGTGTGTGTGTGTGTGTGTGTGTGTGTGTGTGGTTGTGTGTGTGTGTGTTTGTATGTGTGTGTGTGTGTGTGTGTGTGTGTGTGTGTGTGTGTGTGTGTGTGTGTGTGTGTGTGTGTGTGTGTGTGTGTGAGATTTGTATCCTTCTGCCAATCTTTTCTCCAGGGAGTCTTCTACCAGGATGCTCTCTTCTACTTCTTCTCATGACATAGCCCGATGGGAGAGATGTCCTCTCACATTCCATCTTTTACACTCTCAGAACCTCCAACACCACCATAGCCCTGACATGTCTCCCCCTCTGAATTGCTTCTTCCTCATCAACCCAAAGTTCCTGAATTTGTTTAGTCTTGTTCCTGCACATCATCCCTGAGCCAGCGTTGGACAAGCAGGTGTATGGCTTTGTCAATGTGTCAATTCATTTTGCTTAATACAAAAGAAAGTGGCAGATGATGTTGAATAGAGCTGCTGATCTTATCAAACGGGCAAAATACTCAAAAGAGGACAGCGATAGTCGATGAATAGACAAGTAACAGGGTATCTCTGTATCTCTGGGTATTGATTGGGAATAGAGTCCCTTTCTCTTGTCTCGTCTTGGAATGATAGCCAAATCCCTTCTCCACCCTGGCCTTAACATCACCTTTCAGTTTAATTTACAATTACATTCCCTTCCCTGCCTTTTGTACGTTCTGTCTCTCAGCTTTGGGCCAGGCACAACTCCAAATGGAAGGAGATTTTATCTGTCTGTATCACCAGATACTTGCACTTCTCATCTGCTTTAGCAGCCAAGGATTTCAGCTCTGTAACTTTACTGTCACTCTGTCCCGCCATAAACAAACACATGCATACACTCAAAACCCTGCACAAAAACAGAAATGTCATCTGAATTGCAGCAGCATGTCAGTCAGGACAAATGTCACACCCATAATTGAGTCTAACAGAGACCATTCTGAAGAGTTCCCATCGGCTTTCTACTGATCACTGAAGACGGCTCTAACAACCCACCGGAAGTCTGTGTTAGACAATACAACTGCTTAACGTAACCTGCCACACTATCAATGAAACTAGCTGTCAAGACTCTGCAGCCCCACAGGGCAAACTGTAACCGCTATGTCTGCACAAATGTTACACATTTCTGATTTAACGTGGTTGCTCTAAATGCATAAATGTTACAGGTTAACTCAAAGAAATCAAAATTCCACTTTCTCTTCGATTAGGGGACCATTAAATAAGATGTGATTAAATAGCAGAATGGTCACACTCAACATTTTTCTTCCTGTTAAATGTTATAATGTCAAGCAGTGTTAAAGTCCTGGGTTGAATGATAGTGAAATTGTTTTTTTTGTTTGTTTTTTTACTCAATATAGTTGCTGTCACACAGCAGATGCCCGACTGTGACACAGCAGTATTTTCTCATCAACACACATGGGCAGGTTAACTATTGAATAGTCAGTTGTGCAGCTTAAACAATTCATGCAAGAGATTCAAATGAAATGCAGTGAAGTAGACAAGAAACAGAGTAGAAAACTTCTGTCCAAGAGGGTTGATATTTACATGGCGAAACAAATTTTGGGCTCAAGAAAGTGGTAGTGTATGACCAAATTGCGATCTTTTTACAATAACCAACATACTACAGTGCTGGAGATCAAGAAAAAAAACTAACCCTCCCCAAACGGCAATTCTAAATATAGTTTTTGCTCGGCCCAGCTTGGGGCCCGTGTCAGGTTATGGATCGTAGAAGAAGTACGCAAGTTAAATCGTGCTTGCTGTTAACCATGATATCGAACATGAAAGATTAATATTTTAATAGCCCATAGACACATCTTGAAACATGGACTTTTTTTCAAATTTTGGCTGTTGCCGATATAAATATTCAATTTATGCCAAATGCTCCGCATTTAGCTCAGTTCAGCACCCACACCACAAAACTAGGCTAATGAGGAAGGATTTAATATACTAACAAATAAATATGTTTGGGTTGAGAAGAACACTACACATGTTTATTAGTGTTTATATAATGGGGTAAAGATGCGCAAGTGTACCTCCAGTTGATTTGATTAGTTTAGCTAAGTGCTAATCCCCCCCCTCCTGTGGGAATTAACAGAACAGAGCCACAGTTTGCATATGAATACACCATGAATATGTATGTGAATGGTGCGTTATCGAGTATTTGTATTGGTGTCTTTAGAATGTGGGCTAGGAAAGAGTAGAACTTTCAGTGTAATAGCCTCGAGGAATCACGTTGGATGTAAGCGTGGTCCAAGACAGCTGCCTCTGCTGTGTTTGATATTTTCAGCAGCTTTGAAGCCTTATCTTAGAACAAGGGGTCAGGATTTCATTTTCTTTGTTGAAGTTACACATCTGATAACCCCTTCTGACATCAACTTGTACGTAGACAATTCATTCAAACACATTCACAGGAAATGGAACTAGTATCCTGTCTCAAAGACTGTCATTTGACACAGTTAGAGATGCTTATCTCCTAGGGATGTAACCCATGAATTGGCTTTGTTTAAGCATAAATGCAACCAGGAAAACTGTCAACTATTGGATATGACAAATTGAGTGATCCTTTATTTTGCATCAGTGGTCACAAGTAAAGAAACTGCATTTTTGCATTGGGAACAGTGGTTTGTTTAAAATCTCTGATGGAGCGGATTTGGATGTGGGTGTAAGAGTCAGCTGTGGGCTATTTTTGAGTGCTTGTGTGGAAGTAAAGAGAAAAGTAAAGTAAAGATGTTAAAGGTGGTATTCCTACATAGTACGGATTGCTAATAGACGAGCACCACTTCATACCTCAAGCAAGCAGTTTGAGTCTCAGTAGCATCCTCCAAGTAATCTTTTTTTTCCCCTTTCATTTATAATTTTCACCTGCCTGCTTCCATATTTCACAACACGTTTCCGTTTGAATTATACCGAGCAGAGGGTTCCAGTTGAGTCGAGACTTACAGGGTCTCAAACATAGATGATCATCTTTCGATGCTGCGAATGTCTTAATTTTGAAAAAATATTTTGCACACCAATATGAGGGAAGTTCCCAGTGAGTGTGGCAATGACAACGAGCAACCGTTATTAAGTTAGTTAAGCTCACATCATATTGTTTGCTTTTCAGCACTTCTCGCTTATATTGCAGGAAAACATAGGACTTTTGACATGGTGTTAATTGAACCTCGACATATCTTTAAATCACCTTGGATTCTGTGAAGAGCTGTGCATGAGCGGATGTCAATATTTTGGGTGGCATATTTGCTTTAGTGTGTGTTGATTTGGTGATACAGAGACCCGCCAAGTATGCAAAGAATTTTTAAACAGGAGCACGACTGTTGGCATAGCCTTCACCGTTGCTGCTCTTGTCCTCATTGTCCCGGCAGATATTTTTTGTGTCCTCAGACACTTAACTGTATTATGTCTATCCGTGTCAGATTTCCTGTTGCCGTTGACTTGGTGCCCAAAAGCATCACTTTTTGTAACATCTTTATGAGATTCTCATTATTGTATCATACCAGCAACATCCTTTTCAATGCCTTTGGCAAGTACAACACTTTTTATGTGGACATTACAAGCAAACTGCTGTTAATCGCTGAGGTAGCGATTACACAAAGGTACATTCTGGCAGTCAGGCAAACTGCCGACAAACAGAAAAGGTTTCTCAGCAAACCTGAACTTAGCTCCAGTCATGTTTTAGATTATTTAATTCATGCATTGCTGATTTATTATTCCTAATCAGTCTGAATCACAGATCAGTATTTAGGCTACTGGACTTTAGCTTGTTCTCTGTGCATCACCAGTGCACAGATGAAACCGATGAGGAAAGACTGGGCTCTCCCTCCCTGTTAACCGTGGAGTTCACAGCAAACATATGCTGTCACCTGTGCCCAATGCCAGGCAGTCACCTTGGGATGTGTGTAAAAAATGGGAATGGATACATGTTTGTTTGAGTGTATGGATAGAGTAGGGTTGACATATGTCTAATTCCACTCAGCTGGCAGCTCAGACAAACAGTTGCTGCCTCATCTGCTGCCCTTCTGGATGGATGCCAGGCCACTGAGAGCTGACCATGTCCCTTGATACTCATAGTTTTGTGGGTTTTTTCTCCCCTTATCCTCTCTTAATGACATTATTTTTCACACAGTCACACAAAATGCAGCGAATACTTTTGACATTTCTGTTGCGCATCTGACTGGCATCTACTCAACCCACGCCTTATACCTGCGCTCTGTATGAAAGATGCAACCAGCCCATTTCTTTCTGGCCTCAATTGGATTCTAGCACTCAAACTGAAAACCGATACAGGCACTAGATCATTGTTTTAATTTTCTTTTTAAATATTGTTTTACAGATAATAGCTCATAATTTTATTACCCGTCTGTCATAATAACGCAACTAAATAATAACGTTCAGATTTATTGCATCAGAAAACCTATTCTTATAAATTAACAAAAACTGTCTACTTTATTATTGGATAACATGACGCTATTCAATCACAAAAATGAATTTTCAAAGAGAAAGAAAAGCTTTTTTTAAGAGCAGCAAAAGAAGTGCTATTATAGTGCTTACTGATTTCTGTTGAGACTCAGGGTTGTGTTATCTGACCTAAGTACTGTCAGACAATTTGCTGACCTCAGAGACACTGCGATGCATTCAAAGAAGCAGGTCACGTGGAGAAGTCCTTCTTATGGGTAGGTGTTAATGACAGATTTGACAGCTCTATAGACTGCTATAATCTTTAGAAAAGACAGTTAGATTTTGTAGTTGTTTGACACATGGGACACGCAGTGGTTGCCATGCTTGCCTCATAGTAAGAAGGTTTCTAGTTCAATTCTGGTGGCTGATTGAGTTCCTTCTGTGTTGCAGTTTATCCTTGTGTCGGTGTGGATTTTATTTTGGTACTTTGTCTTCCACCTGCAGGTTAATTGAAGACTGCAAATTGTGAATGAGAGAGTGACTGGTTGTGTGTCTACATGTGGCCCTGTGATTGATTTGCGATTGGTCCAGGATAGAGCCTGCCATTTTCCAAATGACAAGTGGGACTGGCTCCAGCGACACTCCAGAAAGGCACGCACAGACACACACACACACGCACACACACACACACACACACACACACACACACACACACACACACACACATAACCGTGTGTGCAGGAAAGCGGGACAGATGGCAAAGAGAAGCGAACAGCTTTGCTATGGTAAAGTTTGTTGTTTTATTGATTATTATGGGTTTGTTTTTGAAGAGTCCATACTCTTTGTTCTAAATGTGAATCTCGTTGCTGGAAAAGGAAAGTGAATCCAGGTCAGCAGGTTTTTGTTTTTGTTGTGATATGTACGTGGGCTTTTGATTGCGGGTCCGATATACTATATCCAAAGAGTGAATTTGATTAAAATCAACATTTGGTCCCAACGCTATTGTGTACCTCATTACTGTACTTGTGCAAAGCACATAAGGCTTTGGATATATACCTGGACTGCTATGTAATTATAATTTTGTAGGAAGAAGTTGTGTTGAACTGGCCAAAATACAAGGCTTTGTACACTGATTAAACAAAGCGATATGTTTTTACCCTCACACACTTGCACACAGATATGGTCAGATGGCTGGGCTATAACTGGTTCTGTCCTCAGGGAGGTCTTTAATTGGTCACAGTGCTTTGCCATCTGGGGCTGGAGAGATGGACGGAGGAAGGGATGGAGGAAGAGGGTGGGAGCCCAAGAAAATGGTATGCTGGGCAAAATAGGACGGGAGGTGCTGTGTATTCGGATAAAACCTATTAGTTTCAATACTTGCACTTCCACTGATCATAATATACTGGATAAATGCTGTTTTTACTGTATAAGAGGTGAGGTACAGTCAAAGTGTAGGATTGAGTGTGGTGATTTCATGAGTTTGCATTCACGTGTGTCGTAAAAGGTTTTGCTATACTGGCGTGTATGCCTTTTGTGTGTGCATTTAAAAGAGGCAGCGATGCTGTTGGCAGATGGAGCCAAACCTTGAAGGCGTGCTAATAACCATCAGGACAGCAGAAATGGGGAGGAAAAACAGACATGCACAGGTCTGGCTATATGCATAACTCTGTTTTCCGGCAGTGACTTGGCTGTAATTAATGTCAATTGGATTCAGGAACAGACTGCAGTTGCTAAAGGAAGGGTCTTCAGGATGACAAAAGCCTGCCTGCATTTGGTAAAAGAAATTAGACAGTTTTTTTGGACAGCAAAACAAGGAAGGTGATTCTGAATAGGATAGTGGGAGCTATTTCATGTGTGTTTGATCATGATGAATAAATCTTTGATTCTTTGAAGGATTTTAGTCAACGATAGCTTTGCACACAGCTCTTCTCAAGCGCTCTTAGGAAGATTTGTCTTTCATACTCCCACCTCTCCTCAGACTACCCCTCCTCTCACGCCTTGCCTTTTAATCTCCTGCTTACTCTCCATCTCTCCTGCACACTCACTTAGACTCATTTCCTGGCTGGGCCTCAGCAAGAGATAGTGACATCTTGTGTACATGTGTGTGCGTGTCCATACATTTGTGTGCATCTTAGTTTGTGTTAAATCCTCCTCTTCTCCCTTTGTGTAAACAATGCAATGTATTTCAAAGATTCTTCTCGCTGCAGATCCCTCTCTTATCACAATATTCACCCCTTTAAATCAGCGTCACCATTTTCTGCTACAATAACACAGCCCACTGCTGTATTATTGTCTTTCAGTTTTTGTGTTTTCTTTCCCCCACTTTTCTCCCACTTTTCTCTCTTGTGAAATCTCCACTTCTCCTTCTCCTGTCCAGTCTGAATTCCCTGGACACATACACAGTTCAAGAAAACAAAGAGGATTAATAAAGCCATGCACTCCATGGCTTTATTAATCATTTACCACTACATATTGTAAACCTATAAAAAGCAAAATGCATGCTGTTGGATGCAAAGCTTGATGTGCGTGTTTGTGTGCACGTGCATGTTTTTTCAAATGAATTTGTATACACCCTGTGCTTATTTTTATTTTTAGATGTACACTCACTAGAGGCACTTCATCTTTTCCCTTGGGCTGGGTAGGATATGGATTTCCTTCAAAAAATCGAGCACTTCGTTGACTTGTGTTTTTAGTTTATAATAGTTTTTTCCTTCATTGTGACATTTAAGGGATTTTTGTTAACACGCTCCGAAGACTACCATGACCTACCAGCCCGAGCAAACCCACAATAAATTCACGCTCATACATGGAAGAACAACATAGTCTAGATATTTTGTGTGTGTGTGTGTGTGTGTGTGTGTGTGTGTGTGTGTGTGTGTGTGTGTGTGTGTGTGTGTGTGTGTGTGTGTGTGTGTCCGCCCATCCATCCATCCATCTTCCATTACTATCCAAAGTCAAGTCATGGGGGCAGCAGTCGGAGCAGAGAGCCCCAGACTTCACTCTCCCAAACCACATGGTCCAGCTCTTCTGGGGGGACCCTAAGGTGCTCCCAGGCCAGCCAAGAGACATAGTCTCTCCAGCGTGGCCTCCTCCCAGATGGACATACCTGGAATACCTCCCCCAGGAGGCGTCCAGGAGGCATCTGGACCAGATGCCCGAGCCACCTCATCTGACTCCTCTCTATGTGGAGGAGCAGCGACTCTACTCTGTGCTCCCCCTGAATGGCTGAACTTCTCACCTTATCTCAAAGGGAGAGTCCGGCAACCCTGCGGAGAAAACTCATTTCAGCCGCCTGTATCCGTGATGTCGTTCTACTGCTGTTGGATGCATAGCCACAAACAACAGCAGAACCTGTCCCCCCACCTGAAGGGGAAGGGAGGCTACCCTCTCGTCCACCGGGTTGAACCCCAACATACAGGCGCTGAGTCAGTGGGCAATCAATATTCCCAACCCTGCCCAGCGCCTCCCATCGGGGGCAACTTCAGACTAAAGAAGAGTCCAGCCCCTCTCAAGAGGCCTGGTTCCAGACCCCCCCATGCTGTGCATCGAGGTGAGTCTGATGATATCTAGTCGGACTCTCTCAGCCTCACTCACCAACTCGGGCTCCTTCCCTGGCAGAGAGGTGACATCCCATGTCTCTAGAGTCAGCTTCTGCAGCCGAGGGTCAGACTGCCAAGGTCCCCCACTCCGGCCACCGCCCGGATCATCCTGCACCCAACCCCCTTGGCCCTTCCTGTGGGTGGTGAGCCTAGGGGAAGAGGGACCCATGTCATCCTTTCGGGCTGTTCCCTAACCCTAGCCCCATGGGTGCAGGTCCGGCCACCAGGCGTTCGACATCGAACCCCACCCCTGGGCCTGGCTGGGGGGTTCCCGCTGACCTGCGTCCGGGCAGGGGAGAGCTGGGTTCAATAATGGTTTTCTTCATGGGGGTCTTCTGAGCCGTGCTTTGTCTGATCCCTCACCCGGGACCTGTTTGCCTTGAATGACACGTCCATAGATACTATGATATAGTATATCCCATGATCATTGGGATAGACAAACCCCACCACCACGGTAAGGTGGCAGCTCAAGAAGGGTGTGTCCCATAGACAAATTGAAATCATGTGTCAGCAGCAATACGGTTAGCTACAGCCACTTACAGAGATTACAATGACAATTCTACATCACAGGCAATAATAGTATGTAATCCATTAGCACACTTGCCCTACCGTTTACCACATATCTAGCACGAAGAAAAGGCTAACCAAAGTATGAGCAAGAGAGATAAGATATCAGAAAACTTCCTGCATTGCACCAAGAGATCGAGCAGGCTGAGACGGTGAGATCAGTTAAAAGATGTCAGCTAAGAGCTAATGAGTGTAAGAACTACTATCCAGGAAGGAACAAGAACATCCACAAGTACATCAGAAAGATGCCCCTGAGGACACATTGCTTTGACAGTACCTCACTCAGCAAAGACAAGAGTGGTGAGGAAGTGGAGGGGGAATCATGAAAAGATGATCTCCTTCATGGGATGTACCCTCCACAGACAGAAGACTGGTACTGATACTGAAAAAATGTACCAGTGGATGTATAAGGCTGAGCAGAAGGACAATATAGATACTCTGATAAAAGATGAGTTTGTAAACTAAATACCATCCACACAGACAAGTGAAAGGTTGCAGGCTGTGCAAGGACACCTCTGAGACACTCCAGCACATACTAGCAGGTTGTAAGTTTGTTGCTGGAAAGACATATTAAAAGGTACTATTCAGTGGCACAGATTATGAAAAAGCCTCTCTGTCCTGAGCCTAAACTGGAGGGCCAGGAGACCCAAGGAGTTGTGACGCCCAACTGTTTTCACATCAGCAGAGTTGTGATCTTGTGGGGAAAAGACCAGCGAGTGACCAAATCAATCCGAGAGGATATTAATTAGTGAATGTTATAAAACTACATAAAGGGAAGGAGGAACCGGATGTTGGAGTGGTTTTTTAGCTTGCATTTTCACTGTTAAACGGTTTGTTTCAAGACTGGGCTTAAAAGCAACCAAGTGTGGGTGTTGCCATTTTCCTATTTTTTTTTCCAGCATAGGTGTATTGAGATTTACAGAGCAATTATAAATGAAAGAAAAAAAAAAAAAAAGAGCAAGAACTATTTTTTTTGTAAATATATATATATGTAAATGCCGTGTTGTAAATTGTAGCCTAAAAGCATATTTTGTTCGTACTACTCCGATACGGGAAAACATGTCTTCTGGTTATTGTTAACAGATGGACAGAACAGACTTACTTGAGAACTAAATTTAATAAGCACTACATCTCCTGATACTGTGTGATTCATTGACCCAGTACGGCTGAGTCACAGTTCTGTAAGAAAAATTAGTAAAAGTAAAAGAGGGGATACCTAAGTCATTTATACGGCTGTGTATGTCAGAGAGCAGCTGTCCCCTCAGGCTCAACTGTATGTTTAGAGGACACGTAAGAGAGGAATTCTGGACGGTTTTTATGTTCCTTTCAAGATAAGGAGCTCTCATACACACCAACACACTCCACAAATCTTAATCCTTCAGATAGTTTTATGACAGCCATGTACAGAAAAAAAAACAGTTTTTGTCTGAATGACATGAAGAGTAGGAGGACCATCTGTGTCCAATGAAAGTCTTAAAGACTTGTGAAAGGTGGAGGCAGAGGAAATGTGATAATTGGCTGCTGCCAAACGTGTCAAATGGGGAGGAGACCCAAAATAATGAAGTGGAATAAAAGGGTGCGTGAATTGGGGTTGCATGAATGTAAGAGGGATTGAGAGGAGCAAAATAGGACAGGGCCTGAAGAAGAATGACAGTGTGATGACACAGGAAAGGATGCATCACAGACCACTTTATTAAATGAAAAGACCTTTTTCTTTCAGTCACTGTGACCTCTACGCTCCAGCACGAGACACACTCTCTCCCTCTGTGAGTGATGTTCCATTAGGAAGGGACTTCACAGCTCCTGACTAAGAATCTCATAACAGCATCTGTAAGATCTCTCCCATCCCCTCGTCCTTTTCTTGTGTACTCCCTCCCGCCCTATTTCATCTCTCAAGATTTTGAAATGATTGAATGTGGTACGTTATGATAGGACTGAGGAAATCTCCTTTATCAGATTGGATAATGTGAGGTATTCAGCTCCCAGCTTCATTTAAAACTCTAGATTCATTTGTTTCAAATTGCAATAGTTTGAGGAAAATAAAAAATCGGGCTGTTTACATGATGAGGAATAGATAAGGTATTTCTACAGTCATGGTTTGCAATCTTGACCAGGGCTGACTGATAAGGGCAGAAATGTCATCACAATCCACACACAGACACACACAGAGCTACCAATACATTAAGTTTTTCAAAGTTTTTGTAGATTTTTTTTCTCCATATAAAATGAAAGAATACAGTTAATAAATGGCTAGAAACTTGCACAAACAATATTCTATAATTACCAGATGGAATATTGTAAACAGCCATATCACCTCCCAAAATTTAATGGCATTTTAAATTATAACTTTTAGGAATGAATGATCAAGAAATTACTTATGCTCAACATGACCAACCTTTTTTATCAAGAGACTGTGAGAAACACATTCTATTAAGTGATAAGCAGGACAAGTCACAAATGTGTAACCAACTCATACAAAAGAGGTAAAGTTGTTGGCTATAATAAATGTTTTTCAGCTGTGGGGGGCTGGGGCTGAGGGGACAAAAGGGGGCAGGTAGCTGGTATCTGGCTGAAAAGCTCAGTGAAGATAATTTTCCACACAACTAATTGGAAGCATGTCTAATGGGACGTGCATGTCCTGGCGACGTCTTTGTCCCTTTCTGGGTTGCTTTTTTGTTGTTGTAACTGCTTAAAAATGTTATCATCCTTGTTTGCTGCTGTTTTTTCATGCTCGATCCTAACCTAGAGGTAAGAGTAGCATTTATTTGGGACTTTTTGCTTCCTACACTGTGTATTTCACATAATGACATGCCAATCTTCTTCATTTGTTAGTATGTTTTTCAGTTTCACAACTCTTAGATTAATACAACTTAGATTATTTTGTTTGCAATATTCTATAATATTCAGATGAACACTAGCCTGGCTGTGGAGGCTGGAGGATGAGCTCACATTTCCCTTTGGACTTCCCTAAGCAACTGTCGAGCAAACTTGTCAAATGAGATACTATGAACATAATCAAAGATATAGACGTATACGACCTGGTAAATATTATTAGAATTTCCCAGCCTTAATCCCGATTAACATTTGTTCATGCATTCATCTTTTAGTAGAGGCTCATATGGAGCCCAGAATAAGAACCTTTGTTCGTAGCTATATTTTTGTAATTTTCACGTCTTTGATTGATTTGTTCACACATAAAATCTATGGGACTATTTCCATGCTGGAGGAATAGTCACTGAACTCCCTCTCTGAACTCTTAACTCCCTTACACATATTTACACATGTATTACAGAATATAATGATAGCTTTAAAACAACATATTCATTGATCAGACTAAATTCCGTGACTTTCAATGAGCCAAGAACAGCTTGAGAACTACAGGAGAGCCTGTTAGGAGCTTGGAATCTCTCAGTAAGACATGAGCTCTGCTGAAAGCATAATTTACTGTATTTTTGTGGGACCCTTAATAAAAAAAAAGAAATTGTTGTTTTTTACCGATAAGCATAGAATAGTCAAAGTCAGTAATCTTTTAAAGCCACATGTAAGTTTAATGCCATTCACACCTTTGTAAAAGCTGACTAATGACCGTAGCACTTAGAAACACAAGTGTATTAATTCCAGAAAAGAGGCAGAAATAATTGAAAAGCCTCTTTCTATCAACAATCAAGTGTGCTATTATTAAATGGAATAAAGGGTTTCTTTTCTCTTTGTTCTTTCCACATGATGAACCTTTCTGCTGCTGAGAGGCTGCAGCAACTCATCTTTTTATCATTCTTATTTATATCCCTATTTTTTTCAGAAGGACTGACAGGAATAAGTTAACTACTTTATATATGTTTTATCTGTCATTTATGATAGCAAAAAAATCTTGGAATATCTTGTTTCACACTGGCTCAGAATTTCTTTGTTCAATTCTTGTCCATCATTGGTTATGGAAAGTTCTTATCTGGGTGGTTTGTAAATCTCACCTCGCAGCAATAAGGTTCTCTGTTTGAATGCAGTGGATTTCAGTGGTGTTTGTAGCCTACTCTCTGCAGGCTCTCCTGTTTCCTCCTAAAGACAAAAACAGATTCTGGATTAATTGAAAACTAAATTGTGGCTGAGAGATTAAATGTTTGTATGTCTCTGCTTGTGCCTCTGTGATTCAAAGGTGATTGGTCTAGGTTAAACCCAGCTTTTCACCCAGTGTTAACTGTTATAGGCTCCACACCTCAACCATCAACCAACCCGCAGGATTAGCTGTAATGATAATGAATAAACAATTTTCTTAAATCCTTTTGTTGGAGTATTGGTTGTTCATAAAACATTTTCTCATTGTGTCATTTAGTCCAACCATCTTCAGCAGTCATCTGTTTTTAAACCAAGAGCTGAGTTTTGAGACATTCAGTTGCTGCCTAATGATTCCCAAATGTTCGTCAGACCAAATTTTGTTGTCTGCCACAACTTAAAAATAAAATTGACTTAAACATTATAATCATCAATTGATTCCACATTAGAAATTCCTACATGTCTGTAGGCAGCACTACATTTTACCATATTCAATAGAAAATTTAATTATGGACAATTTGATTTAGCATTTCAAACTGTTTCACAAAAATGTCTTAATGTAAGCTGTAAATCATTGAGGACTAGTTGAGGAAAACAAAAATACAAAGTAAATTTATCAAACCGCTTCTCCCAACAACATTATCTGCAGTTAAATTGCATATTATCAAACATTTTGACATTTAAGAAAGTTGTAACATGGAAGTACAAATATTCCTGGCACAACCTTGCAATAGAGTGTCACTTTTTCTTTTCTATTGGCTATTTGTGAGGGATAGCCTAGTAAAATTGCACTGGCATCAATGTCAAATACACTTGTCAAATGTGCTGTACATAATTACACATAATACAAAATAACAGAGGTTTTTTGGGTCAATATATTTCACGTCGATCATGCCCGTGTTGCACAACACATAGATACGTTAAAGAAGGGAAACAGATGAAGTGGCGCCCTGTATCTGAGAATAATTTGCTGGAATCCTATGATCCTGGGCCTGTGTTGTATTATGGATGTAACCCCTGCCGAGGACCCAGATCACTGCAGCCTTCAACTTTTTTTTTTCTTTTTCTTTTTTAACAATTTCCCTTCTGCTACATAGAGATCCCGTGTGTCTCTTTTCCCATAATCCGAATTCTGCCCTTTTATCTCCTGATATACTCCATATCTGTCCTTACTACCTCTTGGGATGGTTTGCAGAACTCAATTTGTTAGAGTTTGCTGTACTTGTTGCTCTCAGTGTTCTGGATTTTTTTTTTTTTTTTTTTTTTGTTTTAAGCAGTTGCTGAGTATCTCTTCTTGATTTCCTGGTCTCCTGAGGAAGTGTTTGCTGTGTTCTGCTGATTTGTGTGGGCATATTTTTTTTGTTTTGTGCTGAAGAGTGACAAGTACTACCTACATATAGATTACAAACAGGATGCTAATAAGCTATCCCAAGCTCTATTTCACTTTCTGTGCAACATTTGGGAAATGTTTTGCATCTTTTCTTTTCTTATTCCCGTGGTTTCCTATTCCCCCCTCTTCCTATTCTATCCTCATTTCTACTTCCTTCTTATGTCCCAGTTATACCTCTTCATTTCTTATTCTAAGGATTTTAAAACTATCGTCGCGAATAAAAAAGAAACAGAGGTTTTGAATGGGCAAGATAATGGATATAAAGTATAAAAGTCACATATGTGGACAGTTTCTTCCTTTATCTCTATTTCTTTTACTTCCTGACCTGATTAGCCTGCATGTGGCGCAGGCATCTTGGGTCAGTTAATGGTGTCTGCACAGCTATGAGTGTGGAGCGTAGGATCGCCCACTTGCTGTTTCCCTCTCAGCAGTCCTCTCAGTTTACTAAAGTAATTAACAATAATTGCCATACTGACTTTGCCAAATGGCCGCACAGAGCCACACACACATGTACATGTACACACACACACACACATACATACACTTAAGGCCATTACACACCAATAATGGAAGCTACTTCAGCTGTGGCTGAACATCTGGTACTGGTCCAAGCATTTGTGTTGTGACTATTGTAAGCTGGATGCCAAGAGGATCGAGACATCTTTCAATTTTAGTTGACAAAGGGCGCATGTTGAGGCGAAAGACTCAACATGCGCTTCGGCATTCATCAAAAACGAAATCTTTATTTTAGTGAAAAGTTCATATTTTTGTTTGCTTTAAACTGCATTGGAAATCTAGGAGAACCACACTGCTTTAATATTGCTCGGCTCCATTGCAGTGACTGTGGCTAAAATAACACAATTTCCAGCTTCAGTCTGGATTGAGCAGGACTAAAATTAGACAGCAAAATACCTTCAGTTCAAGTTAAGCAGGAAAAGAACATTGCTGATGAATCTCCTGCAGCCAGGGTTGTTGAAAGTGCACCTACAAACCCAGAGGTTTTTGTCTCCTCTGTACGGCTCTTGCTGTTTTTTTTATCAGTACAGATATTGATATGATACCTAGGCTTTGTTATCAACAGATACAAAAAGTTTGATTCGACAGCTGTGATAAAATTATAAGTTGTGTGGTTTTATGTGTATCGGGATGACACTTGGATCATTCTTCACTGTGCAAGGCAACATTAAGCTTGATGTAAAAAAAAATTACATTTTCTGAAGCATGTAACATCAAATAAATGCATTTCTTATGACAAATACATGCTTATATATTAATGATGCTTTTGAGAGACTGAGAGAGATGAGTAATTGATTCACTTTGCTAATGCTTCAGACAATCAATCATACAGCAGAGGTAAAAAATGTGAATCAAGCAGAACAAAATAATAAGCTCCAGTGTTGTTCTCTCTTCCTTACAAGTCTCCTTTGTTCCACTGTGTCTCCATGACATTTCACACAGTGGAAAGAGGTGATAATTATTTCTATGCATGCAAAATGTACGGATCAGAGTCAATAAATGATCTTTTTTTTTCCTCTCATCTTCTCCACTGTTTTTGTGTTCTCATGTCCTCAACACTTCTAT
This sequence comes from Fistularia tabacaria, assembly GCA_901007705.1. NCBI lineage: Eukaryota > Metazoa > Chordata > Actinopteri > Syngnathiformes > Fistulariidae > Fistularia > Fistularia tabacaria. Next base: position 15,703 of record CAAKHD010014263.1, read on the forward strand.
CCTTCTGTGACTGGACTTAAAAGGCCAACTTAAGGCACAACAACCGTCACTTCAGAGGGCCAACAGAATCGGGAATGATCGTGAATGGCGCGAGATGAACACAAATTACTTTAGATAAGATAGAGCAGGAGAAAAATAGTTTTAAAGCATTACAAAGGATTGACAGTACAGTGTCTATCAATTCAAAATACATTTTTCTTCAGAGAAAGTTGTTTTACTTTCACATGTATTAACTTCCCTGTCAAGATAGGAAAGATAATCCCATTCCTTAGAGCGTAAAATTAAAAAGTATCATACAAATAAGGAGTTATGCAGTTAGTTAGAGGGTACAGGTACAGAGAATAGGGTTAGATGGAGAAGGTTGATTTTCCCTTTTCCCTTTTCCCTTCAAGCGACCCCTGAAGGGAAAAGCCAAAAGGAAAAGAATAAGATACAAATAAGGAATCAAATTTATAATGAGCATTTTGAAAATAAATGTACGTTTTCAAGCTAAAAACATCACTCGTAATGACACGTACACTGGAAAATGACTGTGCCGAGTGTTTTGAATGTTTAGAAAAAGGCAATGAAAGGAGCCATCCACAACGTATTGGACATCTGCTCAAATCAAATAAAGTCAAAATAATGATCTGAATTTCTTTTGCAATTTTTCTGTGGTGTCACGTAGCTGTCGTTGTAGCAAGGTGAAGTAAGACCGTCTTCTCCTGAGTGACAGGAATGAATATGTGACTGTTTGTGCCCTAGAATGCTTTTCATTCTGGTCTAAATCCTTCCCAGATTGAGGTCAGTGGGGCTATGGGAAGATCTCAGTGTGTTTACTACCTCAGCCGACCCTTCAAAATGCTAAGATTGGATGGTGGTATCTGATTGGAGCGGTCTCTCAGACATGTCTGTGTGTTTGTAGCTGATTGGCCCAGAGGACTTACAGTGAAGTCAAAGTATTAAACAACACTCTGAGAAATGAGCTATAGGACTTGAGTCTTCAGCTTGCTTTTTTCATTTGGGTCTTTAAAAGGGATGTAAGCTTTGGGATTGGTTTGGTGCTGGGGGGGGGTGCTTTCTTATCTAGCAACTCCTGGCTTTTTGTAAAGAGGCTCATGGCATCATTGGGGTGTGCTGCCATGGAAATGGCAGGTTGTAGCGTAGAAGTGTTGTTGTGGAAACTAACTATGTGAGGATGCCACTCACAGAGAGGACTTTGCAAGAATTTTCCATTAATGAAGTTGTATTCATTGTAAAAAGTCGTATATAACACAGTCATGTCTAACATTCATCAAACTAATGGTCAAGAATTTCAGTCTCATTTCTACACCGAAATAACAACAACAACAACAAAGACCTCGAGAAGTCACTGACCAAAATAATCAATTGTTAATCTCTCAAAGTCATTCATTTATTTATACAACTTTATGAAACCAACATTTTTCACCCTGTGACTCCAATGAAAGTTTGTGATTAATAATATTGAAGAATTTTTTTCACCAGCAGGAGAGGCAATTGCTGAATTTCTCAGCGATGCCGGCTATAAATAAAACATCTGAAAATAAACATTATGTTAATGGGAGTCCCACATTAGTAATTTTGCAATTCAACCAACAAAAAGTATATATATCAGCAGAAATATTTTACTATACCCATGACTAACATTTCTCCATCCTGGAAAACTGTTTATCAAGCTCTCAAGGCATTTGAGAAGTGGTTTAGGAGGCATATTAATTCCCCCTTTAGTGTTCTCAGGACCACTTCTGACAACTGCAGCTTCTGCAACTGTCTCTTCCAGTCTGGTCTAGGAGTGTACTTTATAGCAGGAGAATGCAGCACCTCATTAAAGTACTGGCTTTGACCCACTTGATTGCTGAGTTTCTTTTCCTGACACTTGCAGAGTTTACCAGTTTCTATCTTTGAGTGTCTTGCTCAACTCTGGCATCTGTTATCCTCTTATCACGTTCTCTTCTTTCTTCTTCTGTGTGATCTCTCTGCACTATTTCCCCTGTTTGTTTCAGTACTGGTAACTTTTTGCACTCACTGTCCCTTTCTTTTCTTTTTCGCCTGTCTCTTTTTTAGGACAGAAATATTTTATTTTGAGCATGCCATGTTTGCATTCATAGATCAAATGATGTATATCAGCCATTAATGCTGACAACTTGGAATTAAAAATGCTTGTGCCACAACACACCAAGGATTTTGGCTGTTATTCACAGGCAACTTGTACTCCCTGTTGTATCTAGGCTGTAATCCTGATAAAATTGATCGGAATCAAAAACCACAAGCTCAGCTCAAGTGTCTGGCATACATCTCATCACCTTTTTGTAAGGTGGTGGTGGTGACAGCTTACAGTATTGCTCCAGCATCGCCCACGGTCTTCTGTTGAGTCCCTCAGGCCTCCAGGCTGCGCTTTGCGAGCAGCTGTAAATGAATCTTGCTTCAAATTTCTTTTCTAAATATTTATGGTTTGTTAAGAAATAATTATTAGGTCAATATGTTTTATAAAATTTGAAATGTTGTTGCTTTTTTCACCAGTTTATTTTTCATACTCTGGTGCCAGAAATTGCCTCCACAGTGAAGGAGGCAAACTCCAAATGTCCAGGTGTACTCCTTTATCTACACTTCTGTCACGGTTTTTACTTTTTCCTTATGTCATTCGTATTCTAATTTATCATTGATATTTTAGCATTGCATGCGGAATATTTTCATTGTTTTTTGACATATTCTATAATTTATGGAGAAATATGAAGATTTCTAAAAATAAAAACATATTGCGATATTCAGCTGCAGTATATATTGCTGATGCGTGTCCACAAATATTATCACCTTTCTCCTCAAACCACAAAATACTGTTATTGATAATTCATGGGATTTTGAAGAATCTGCTATTTGTAATAGAGGGTGACTTGAGGAGAGGCACAAAACTCAAACATGCTGATTTGTCATCCTCACAATGGCAATCTCTAAAGAGCCTACATAGCCAAACATATTGACAAAGCATTTCACTAGTGTTAACCCACACAAAGAACTTCTTAGAGGGGCTCACAGTTACCAGAATGTAATGGAAGAAAGCCTCTGATTGCATTTTTCAATTCAATTTCTACCTTAACTTGTGGCATGCTTTCTATTGTGAGCAATATATGTGAGTATATACTTATATATTCTTTTCTTAGACATTGTGTTCATCTGTAAGTGCACTGTAATGTGTATATGTCATCTTCATGAATGGCCATAAAAATAACAATACGGAAACAGGATGATGTCACTTTACACCCACACAGGGTTGAAGTAATACTGATGTGTACTTTTTTCTTAACTCTGACCGTAATATACCTTCCATAAATACAGGCTGGCTTTCAAAGCTATGGGTGTTACTTCTGTAGATGAGATTGCTTCCTTCCTGCTTTGTGTGAATTTATCACTTTATGTACATTTTTGATGCATCTGTTTTACTTGGATTTCACCATCTCCCGATCATCACCTGTGTTCTCGTATCTCAAATAACTTTGTTCTCAGTTGTTTGGATAGCAGCAATTTTCATGACAGCTTTTTTAACTCACAGTGAGTATAGCTTAGCTTAGTATCGCTTAGTTTAGCTTTTTGTGATCAAATATTACCAGGAAGCTCTGTAAGATGGAGTGCAGATTGGAAATGCCAATATGGAGGCATCCTGTTTCTCTGGCAACTTTATTGGCAATATGCTCCTGTTGTTGAATCTCTTGAATAGAAAAGCAAATAGAGGTCAGTTTCCTCTGAAAAATGCTTTGCTACATTACCACCTTTTCCCCAAACAGGTTTGTAAATAAGATCTCAAAGCACATATAATAGAAGGCTTGTTCATCCTCACTTCCATAATAGTAGGCATAAACTAAAATAGTCTTTATTGTAGCTACTCCTCCGCATTTAACAACAACATGCTTTTTGAGATATTATTATAAACTCAGACTGGAAAGCAGTTTTCCAAAATGAATTATTCTCTCCTGCCCTCTACAGTGCTGACTTTAGACTTTTATTTTCTCTGTTTTCTTCTTCTTGCAGTTATTGCTGACTCGTTGTCAGTGACAGCTCCAGCACAGACTCTGTCCATGGTGGAAGGTGACACACTGCAACTTACCTGTGAGGTGTCACGCACCACCATGCAACACACTCACCTATCAGTAGGCTGGTACCTGCGCGCCCCGGAGGATGCAGCTGCTCCGCCCCAGGAGCTAGTTACTCTTTCAAGGGACTTTGTTCTGAAGTCTGGGGGGCCATACCGACAGAGGATGGGGGCTGGGGACCTCAGGCTTGACAAAACCAGTGCCGCATCGTACAGGCTGACCATCCACAAGCTGCAGCCGGTTGACCAGGGCCTGCTCTACTGCCAAGCCGCTGAGTGGATTCAGGACCCTGATGGTGGCTGGTTTGCTATGACCCGCAAACAAAGTGACAAGACTCAGCTCCGCATTCAGCCCACCGGTAAGTAACAGAGAAGGGATTTTAGTAGATTTTCGGAGGCTCTTATTTTTGCATCAGACTAAAGCCTCACACAACTTAGTTTGATTGCCAATGGCAGCAACAGAATCAGGTATATAGATAGCCATAGACATAGCAGATTGGATAGATATAGCAGAGGACCAATTCCACAATCTAGCTCTTACCATATCATGTTAGAAGTAAGTAAAGACATCTGTACCCTCAGTGAAGGCTTTTAAAAAGCCTTCCAGGTCATTAAAAACTAACAGAAAGTTAATTTAGAGAAGCTTCGTTTGTCAGCCTTGGAAGCCATCCTGTGAATACAAAAGTGCCATGATGCCATTCCCATCTATCAGTATTGCTCAGTTTGTGCACCCAACCCTTATGACTGGTGACATGACTGGCTGTGATTTGACAGCACTGGTGGAAATCGTGATCAATGGGGGGAGGAGGGCAGAGGGCATCTGTAGAGTGAAATGAAACATGAGCAGGGCGTGCAGAGACGTCATTGAACACAGTCTAAGATACAATCGTGTGGGCTGACTTCCTCTGATTGCTGATCAGCATCTCACAATAAGCTCATTACCTCATTAAAAAGTCTTAATTCAACCTCCACAGACTTAAGCAAACACAGTTCACTTTGGGAAAATTGTTTTCTTCAGGCAGCATTTCCTCTTATATGTGACTTCAGGAATAAACTTTGAATGAAAGTTTGAGTGACACTTTACACATAATAGACTTGTATCTGTGAGGATGTGTTGCCAGGCACCAATAATAATAATTTTAGCTGCGCAGTGGAAAAACAGGAGAATTTAATGGCCAGCCTGATGCGGACAACTGCCTCAGAGGATTATGTTTCAGCCATTTTGTGGCTGCTGACCATACTATTCTCTCGAAGTCTCTATCAGTCTTTTCAATCCCAACTCATGGTATGATTGGCCCAGGGTTGAAAATACCGTAATTATCCATCAAGCATCAGATTTGGCTCTTGACCTCTCTGACATGACGGCGACTCAGATAGTGCTCGATGGATGGGAATGACAGTCGGACGTCAGATATTTTGTCAGACGACTTCCTGTTTTTTCAAGGAGGAGATAATAGCAAAGAAAGAGCTCCCCATTCAACAACCTTCACCACTCTCAGTCTTCCTTGTAATCTATATTAGATAGGAGTGTTGTTGCATGACAAAGACACCAATGCTGACATGTGTGTTTGCCGGTAAGTGTTCAATTTTCGATGGGAGCCAGGTGCGTTTTTTTGGGCCTTTTTTTTTTCTCCCAGTATTAGAACCCATAGAGAGCAAAACTTCCAGAGCCCGTGTGATCAGCATTGCATTTGTCATTTGCACATTCGGGAGAAAGGAACGAAGAAAGAAGGACAGCTCTTCCATTAGGTCCCAATCATAAAAGATGGAGTGGATTTCAAGACAGCCCCGTCACGAGCTAATCACCCACAGCTGGCATCAAAGACTGGAGCCACAGGCAGAATCCTAATGTACCTTTCGCTTCCACTTTTCACACCGTCTTCTTACCGCCTCCCCTTTTCCCTCCTCCTGTCCCCTGCACTCACATCACTCTAATTTTCTGTAGTCTGAACCTCTCATCATGGCTGCCCCCCCCCCCCTTGATACCCTCATATGTTTTTTGTTCCTTTTTTTTCCACCCTCCACTTACTCAGTCTGCTGTTGGCGTTCAGTGCTTTTGAGTTGTTTCTAATTAGCCCTAAACACAAACACACTCTGGACCTGCGAGACCCATTTTTTTAATCTTGGGCCCCTGTATCCTCGCAGCATGAAGGAGCTCACTACTGATTGGTTATCTGCTCCTGCAAAAACAGATTGTGGCTGTTCTTACAAGTAGTCACGTTCAGGTTTAATAACAATAATTCAGGCCTTGTTCCATTTTTTGCATCTGGGCGCTGTTTTTTTTTTTTTTTTTACCTTGTAATTGTTTCATGTACAGTGATGTTTTGAATGGATGGTTCCATTTCTGTGTGTCTGTGTGTGTGTATTTAAATAATTACGTAAACATCTAAAGGGAAGTATAAAATCTGAATAAATGCTACCATTTACAATAGTACCACAACACAGAGGTCATTTAGATTATTGATTATAATCAAAGTTTTTTTCTAAATGTGTATACAGTGAGTATATGTGCGTGTGTGTACATGAATATATACAAACACATAGGATATCATATTAAGCATCTGCTCTGGTTTATATTTATAAACCGTTACAATGTTTTTGAATATTCTGTGTTGTATGTCAATATTTTGTTCGTGTGAATGCCCACTATTGATATCCCTCTCCCTCCCGTCATGATGTTCCAATTAATAACATTCTGCACTCGCGGCAGGCTTCGAACATTTCCACACAAGTGTGTTTCTCAGGAAGTTTGTTTAAAATCTTTGTAATTACAGCTCGAGGCTACCACCTCACAGAAGGGCAAAGCAGCAGTCTCTGATACGTAGCCGAAACCACTCATCATCTGGAAATTAGTACAACAAACAAGACTGAACACACAGCTATACATGGAAGAGGTGGCACTGGTTTTGTTCCTTTGTTCTGTGTTCGACTATGACGGAGGAAGAGAAGGAGAGAGCCTGACTCAGTTTCAGCCTTCTGAAGAGAATTTTAATTAGATTTGTTTTTATTGAGAAGGTGAAAGCGAGGGAGGAGATAAAGCCGAACACTCTGAAAGATCAGCGTTTTACCAGAGTGCTCCACCATGTGACCTCAACCTACTCTCCTTTCTATTCTTTCTGTGTGTCTTTTTCTTTGGCACATTTTAAAAGCCACCCCCCCCCACACACACACACACATTTTTCATGTCTTCTTACTCTAAAGAAGTTTTAATACAAAGAAACAAAACTGAGCAATGTCATGCATCATAATTTAAGTAAGAATTGAATAAGTGTTTTTCAAATTTAACAAATGCTTCTCCCACAGTCCACTGAGTACCTCTAGTCAGACTTATCACCTTATTCATAACTCTTGTTGTCATCTTTGTGATCAAGTTCATGTCTTCCAAAAGCACAAGATTAGATTAGATTTAGAGTTTTTGTTTTGAGTAATCATAAATGCAGCTACTTTGGCAAGTCAAGTGCAATCACTTTTAGATAGTTAAACTCGACATTCTTTTAACCCTGATGGCCCCCCCCCCCTCCTTAGATCGAGACTTCAGCATCCAGGTGAGCACGGAACGACGGTCCTTCACGGCCGGTGAGCCGCTGGAGCTTCGCTGCACCATCGAGGCCCAAAATGTGCCGGAACGTTTCTTCTCAGTGTCGTGGGTCTTCAGCAGCTCACCGGTGGCCGTGGTGGGCCCCAGTGCTGTGCCCATCCTGGGCCCTGGTTACATCGCCCGTGAGGCCCTTGGCCAAATGACTGTGCGTAAGGAGAGCCCCAATGTCCACCTGCTTAAGCTGCAGCATCTACGTAACGAAGACGCTGGAAAATATATCTGCCGTGTGACAGAGCGGGAAAAGACGCCCACTGGAGACTTCATTGACCGCAGCAAGAGGTCCCGCAATGTTCAGATCACAGTCCAGCCACTCAGTGAGTAGTAATCTGTTCTTGGGGGACACTGACCTAGTTGTCCGTTTCATAGTTGTCACTTACAGTAAGAATGCTGAGCTATTCTCAACAGCACTTTTATCCTCAAATAGGCATTGTCTGTATGGAATGTCAATGTGCGTTTCTCCCTTGCCCACCTCCAGTTTTCCCCGTTTCCCTTCTCTGCGGTGACTTATTACAGATGACTATACAGCCACTGTTGTTAGCTGTTCGTAAGTAGGGAGAAGATAATGCTGCTCTTATTTCTCAAGTGTTTTCTGAGTAGATCGCTACGGACTTGTAATGAAAATTTACGGTACTTAAAATGTCATCAGCTTAGTTGTGAGTTGGCAGTTGTTGGGGCTCGGGGAGTGGGAGTGTCACACTATACTACTACACGAGGACAATAGAGAGCAGAAGAGTCTAGACTCATGGACGGTGAACTAAAAACCATGAAATGAAAGTGTTGAGAGAGGAAAAGAAACACAGACACTTTGTTCTCCGGGGCTCTGTAAGAGGTTCTTAAGACTAAATTAATGGGTTCTGTAAGGATAGGACTATTCAAATTGGTGAAGTATGGTTGGCAGCTGTCAGTCTGACAACTGATTGATGTAATTCTACTGTTAATATAACGTTTATTATTTTTACATCACATTCAGTAGTATTCGGGTACATGAGTGGTGCCCTAGATGATAAACTGACAAGTAATTTGTATTTTTGATTACATTAACCAAAACAATGTCATAATTGAGTAAATGATATTGTAATACACCTTAAATGCACAATGAATTCTGGACAAAATATTCTTCTCGTAACAACTGGACTTGATTCTCTTCTCTTGAAGACGTTTCACCTCCGAGATTCCTTGTCTTCAGTGTATCTTGTCGTGGGGCAACTGGACTTGAATTTCTTCAAGTCCAGTTGCCATGACAAAAAGATTTTGATAAGAATTCACCATGACCTGGATGACTGAGAACCTCAACAGACTTGTCTTCAATGTATTTTGAATTATTGGTTTTACTTATTTTCTTTACTGTTGTTTGCATCTAATCAGGAATTAGTAGTCTATTAGAAATAGATGTGAACACCTTGATAGAGAATATCTGGTACTAAAAGAATTAGGCCAATAATAAGATTAATGAGATAGCTGGACCCTGTTCCAAGTGACTGAAGCACAGGAAGGAAAACGTCCTTTTTCTACCCCAGGTCATTTGCTTCGTTGCCTCTTCGCTGTATACCTCGAGGACTGGAACACTTTGTGTAGCCAGCTGCAGCCGGCGTAATAAAGCCTAATAACTACAAATTAGTATCTCCTCTTAAGCAGCCATTGCTACTGTATTATGACCTTTCTTGGCCTCCTGCTAAATCAGCCCAAAACAATGGCCCGGAGCCCACGGAGGTCTCTGGTGAAACTCCCTTCATGGGAGTTTTTGTTTTTCCAACAAAAGACCTTTATGCTCTATAAATAGTGTTTATGGGGTTTACACAGGAGAATAGTCATGGATTTTAGACTCAAAATTTAATGAAACACATTGCAAACATTTTGGTGGCATGTATTTTCTACATTAAGTGTCTTATTCAATTCTAATTTAATCCTTCCAAAAGGAGGAGGGTAGTGCTTGGAAGTGTGACAGGGATATCAGTTCATAAGCAAAAAGGCAGGAAGAGGTAAAAACAAAGAAAGGATGCATGTAAATGCTACTCCCAAATAATCATGATTGGGTGAATATTTTGGGGTGAAGGAAAGAGGAGGCATATTAATAGCCAAACTAAATGTCTAACGTACTGATATAAATTTGGAATAGATAAGAACGGTAAAGAAAACAAGTGCAAGGAACTTTAATATTTAATACTGAGAATACTTGAAAAATTCTGAGGAGAGAGTGAAAAAATGTGAACTCTTTAAGGATGTGGTTCAAAGAAAAAAAACAAAGAGGAAAGAAAGAGACTGTATGCATTTATGACTACTAACTTTAGTTTTATGTCATCCAACTTAGGTAAAAACTTATGAAACTGTTAAATGACATAAAAAAGAAGTTCATTTGAGTGTAACACTGTCAAGATGAAGTAGTTAGTTTATTCCGTATTCACTGACAGCTCTTGCTTATTATAAGGGGATGCAGCGGAGCTTGGCCTGAGGCAAAAATAGAAACATTTAATTTAATATCTTTTGGTATAAGGTCAACCAGCGCTTCATGATATTTGATGGTTAAGTAATAAGTGTTGAGGTAAAGCAGAAAAATAGGCCCAAAAGCTCGTCACATACCTTGTTCTCCTCGCCCCTTTTCCAAGGTGCTACTGAGTGAGGGCCTTTTTTCCGATGCCCGTGTGGAGTTGGTCAGTGAGCTGTGGAAAGTTCAGACAGATCCACACGCACAATCCCACCAGGGCTCTTCTCACGCTGCCACCGTGATGTGCCCCAGTCCATTAAAAGGACACACTATCGTCCTCACGGACACACGCACACATTTCATTTGTGTACACACACACTCACACACACACACACACACACACACACACACACACACACGTGTGTGTGTGTGTATATATATATATATATATATGTGTGTATGTATGCATACAAACACAGACAATTGCACATTTACACAGCATGCAAACATACATACACAGCACTTACAAAGGGGTGTGTTATATGGCCATGAACAGGCTTAGCAAGTGGTTGATTTATTGCCTTTGGCCTCACGAATGGTTTAAGACAGGAATTCTTAGTTCTTTCACCACCTTTCTTAACAACTCATGTCTTAGATATACTGCTGTGCTTCTCCCACTCATCTCTGTGTCTTTCTCATGTTTCTTTTTCTTCCCTCTCAGAGAGCAACATCACAGTATTGTTGTTGAGCAACTCCTCAGAGGTCCTCGAGGGTGACGTTGTGCACTTGACATGCACAGTCCACTCAACCTCAGGTCTGCTGGCTGTCGCTTGGCTGTGGACAGACAAGAAGGGAACTGGTCAAGCCCAGGAGATAGCCACTTTGGATCGGGATGGCACTATCTGGCACGGCTCTAACTACAGTGAGCGTGCCAGCTATGGCGAGATACGTGTTGAGAAATTGCAGACTGACACGCTCACTCTGTCCTTATACAACGCCTTGCCTGGGGATGAAGGACAATACCGATGCACGGTTACCGAGTGGCAACAGAAGGATGATGAATGGGAGAATGTAGGAGAAAAGTCTGCCACCAAGATAATCTCCGTCAAGACTGTCGGTAAGACTATTTTTATCCTCCTCCTGTAGTCTTAAATTCAGTCAGACAGGGAAACTTTCAATCTGACGCGTCTGCTGGCATGAACAACACATGACATTGTGGTATATGGATGGTATTTACTGAAAACTGATGAATAGCTCCGACATATCGTGCAGTCTACATTTCAGAATACACCATGGTTTATTTGTTCATCGCCAAAGGGAAAGAATTATCATGGCATTCACACACACTTACACCACCTGCCACACGTCAAGTGTCATACGGTTCAGTGACACCAATCATAGATACACAGACACAGACACACAAACACATATGGATTAGCCAGGATTATTAGAATGGAAATGCAGTGGAAATGTGTTTCACAGTTTGTTGGTCTCCTCTGTCAGTGCAGAGTTGAGCGGAACATCCTTGGTGCAGGCTGAGGAAACCACTGGAGCAGAGCAGTGAGAAGCTGGCAGGCTAGAAGCAACATGCTCAACCACACACGACCACACACACACACACACACACACACACACACACACACACACACACACACATACACACACACACACACGTAGATCCATACACACATTGAGCCAGTGGATTAGCTCTTAGTAGCAGCACACCGAGTGCTGCAGTGAAGAGATGTTTTTAAGTGGCCATTTGTTGAGTCCAGGCAACAACAGAAACATTAGTTTGTGGAACAAGAAGCACATCATACAGATCAGGGATGAGAGGTCTGCATCTCCTTGCGTCTCCATTTTTACACTCTTTCACATGCACTACTTCTCTTCTCCACGCTTGTCGATCAAAGTATTTCCTAAGTGTTCAATGTTGTGAGACGGTCACTGAGATTTTTACTTACATTCATTCCTGTCATCTCACATTATATTATCACTAGATCCTGATCTTGAACTGCACAGCAGTTTTTTGTTTTGTCTTTTGTGGGGTCTTTTTTTTGCTAAATGTTTCAAAGAGAGAGAAAGCAAATTAATATTCTCTTTTGGTTTCTATGCTCCCAACAAGATTTACATTGTCTTGTCCTCCAGGTAAACAATTGACTGCCCCATGCTCAGGATTATATTTTACATTGCAGTAATCTTCTGTGTATTTGTTTTCCATTTTTGTTTATAAACAAATGATAATCAGTGATTATGGAAAAGGACAAAATTAGCTCTGCTGATAGGACCAATGATGAAAGTAATTGCTGGTAAACATTGGTGAAATTGGTGAATTCCACCCAGTCCACCTAAATATTCCAGAGCGATAGTTAATTTTATTAATCACTTTTTACCCCTCAATGGTGCATCCAAGCGGCTGACCTGAAAAGAATTATGCATATTTTTCAGACATGGCCATGCAATAGAGACTGGAGTATTAAGCCACAGCTGTAGGCAAGGAAATTTGTTCTCGATTGAAAAAACAAAACAAGCAAAAAACAAACAAAAATCAAAAACAATCAACTTGGTACATCAATCCACCTCTGTGCACTGTACTGTTATATCGTGTATGTATTTTAGTGCATATAATAGTGTTCCACTCAGTGAAATTTATAAAAGCTGGGAGGGCTCATTGAAAGTAGTCTATACTGGGCCACACCACCATGAAGTCAGGAACCCAAGTCATATTTTGAGTGGGATGCCAGAACTTTCTAATGAGAAGTCTGGAACTGCCCATCCAGACATGGAGACAAGACTGAAGGCATGTTACAATAGTGGGGCACATAGAATTCATTTTGACCAGGAAGAAGATGGTACCCTGTCGCCCTCACGCCAGTAGAGGAAAGGTACTGTCACACCAGTTCCTACACGATGTGAACCCGAACAAGTAGTAGGAAGAAACAGAGCCGATCCTCATAGAGGAAAGCAATGTGGCCGAATATAGTCAACAGCCAGATGCCACTGCCCGAGTCACTGACCAAGTCCCATCAGTAGAGAGATACATGCAGATGTCAACACCACTCTACTCACTGTCCCCACTACCAGCATCAAGCAAGTGAGTGAGCTGAAATCATCCATGAACACATCAGGAAGATTGCCCCTTGGGATGAAGAACTAAGATAGTGCCCCAGATAGTGGCAAACAGAAATTGATATATCTCATGCAGAAAAATATGCTGTGTTGTGCATTTTTCTCTCCATGTCATCTAAACCTGAGATGTAGTGACAGTCCAACAATGTATGTTACTGTATGTTCAAAATTGATGTGAATTTAGCAAATCCTCTTACCATGTCTACTGTTTTGATTTATTGACCTCATACACTCATTGAAAACTTCAATGGAAAATCAAGTAAAAAACAGACAAGTGTATTCAATTTTTAGAGTTTACTGTCACCAAAGGAGTGAGAGGAACGAATGTAAGGAAGAGAAGCAAAGGAGATGAGAGATAGATTTAGGGGGAAGAGTTATTGTGTCTCTGAGAATTATGACCCCAGGCAACTTTCCAGCAGTAGCCAAGCCTTGACAAAAAGTGACTGATCACACACCCTCAAGGACACTAGGGATGATGACTGTCACAGACAGGCAGGATATAGGATGTGTGTGTGTGTGTCTGTGTGTGTGTGTGTGTGGGGGGGGGGGGGGGGGGGGCTGTTGCCGGTAACAAAAACAAAAGGGAAAAGTGAGAAGGAAAAAAAAAAAAAAAAAAAAAAAACCTCCACATTTTTAGTCTTTCTCCTCTT
>CAAKHD010014263.1:37911-57675 GCA_901007705.1 Fistularia tabacaria
TTTTTTATACAACACAAACCTTTAGTACACCGCCCCCCCCCCCCCAAAAAAAAATGTTGAAATGATTATTTTGGGTTGAGAAAGATTAAACTTGCCAAAATAGATGAACAAATTGTTTGTTTTGTCCAGGATTTAGAAATATATTCAGTGCCCTTACAGAAAAATACTAATTGCATAATACATACATACAGAACATGCATACACACATATATATATTTATAGACATAGATATCACTTGAACTCTATATCCTCACTGATAGCTTAAAATGAAAAAAACTCTGTTTGGGGATTTCACAGTATCTGCTTTTTACAAAAGGAAGTGTTTCTCTATCTGTTTTTAAATCTTAAAGTGAGATCATTCGAAGGGCACAGCATCTTGAGCCTGCAATATTTTATGGATCATAGTAAAGGCCATGACACTTTCTGCACATCATCTCAAAGAATCGCTTGCCTGTGTGTCTCAAAATGGAGACCAACACTTCTAGAAAAAAAATGGTAGCTATTAAATCCAATCATTTAATTCCAAAGATTGTAAAATGAATTATCTAATTGTGCTGGGAATATACTTCTTGTCTCTTATGCATCCTTAATACCTAAAAATCAAATTGAGCAAAATGTCAATTGGCAAAGCTGTTACAGTGTAATATCCTCGGATCAGAATGAATTAAAAAGGGGTTTTCCTAAAACTGAAGAAAAACCTTTAATTTCCGTGTCTGTGTTCATCGATTATCCTAAGCATGAAACGGAAGCTTCATCTCCCAAATACTTCTCCAGACTGAAGGACATACATTGCCATCTTTGTCTACTGGTCTATTTAAAGATAATCCTCCGCTGAAAAAACAAAAAACAACACAAAAGAGCAGCAGTCGATATTTAAGTTGTCACTTCGATCAGGTATCTTTAACGTGAAAGTCAATTTTATTGTCACTGCTGCCAAATGGTCACATGTACGGAGCATTGAAATCGCGTTCCTCTTTGACCCACGGTGCCAAAGTACAAAAAAAATCGTACATTTCTCTCCAAAAACAACGAACAACGATGCGCTATGCAGAGGTAGGTATGGTGAGAGGGCAAAATGATGTACCGGCGTGGTACTGTGATGCAGCTGGTCAGGATGCTCTCGATGGTGCCCCTGTAGAAGGTGGTCATGATGGGGGGTTGAGGCTCCAGCTCTCCTCAGCTTGCCGAAGAGGTGGCGGTGTGCTTTCTTGGCCAGTGGTGAAGAGTTCGTGGTCTAGGAGAGGTCCTCTGACACATGCACACCCAGGAACTTGGTGCTGACCGTTAGAGGGGTGTTCTGATTGCGCGCTCTCCTGAAATCCACAACAATCTCCTTCGTCTTCTCCACGTTCAGAGAGAGCTTGCTGGCACCACACGGCAAGGCTGCTCACCTCGCTCTTGTGGTTGGTCTCGTCTCCGTTGTTGATGAGAACAACCACAGTTATATCGTCCGCGTACTTGATGTACTTGTTGGAGTGGTGCGTCGGTGTGCAGTCGTGGGACAGCAGCGTGAACAGAAGGGGGCTCAGCAAACATCCTTGGGGAGCCCCTGTGTTCACAGTGATGATATGTGATGTGTTTCTGCTGACCTGTACCGCCTGCGGTCTTCCCATCAGGAAGTCCAACAGCCAGCTGCACATCGAGGCGTTGAGCCCCAGCTGGTCCAGATTATGAGTGAGCTTCTGGGGGGTGGTCGAGTGGAATGCTGAGCTGAAGTCGACGAACAGCGTTCTGACGTACGAGTCCTTAGTGTCCAGGTGCATGAGGGCTGAGTGGAGGAGAGTGGAGATGCCGTCATCGGTCGAGCGATTCGACCGATGTGTGAACTGGTAGGGATCGGGGGGGGGGGACTTGATGTGCTCCAAGACTAGCCAGTCAAAGCACTTCATGAGGATGAGAGTGAGTGCAACTGGGCGGTAGTCATTGAGGCAGGAAGGGGACGACTCCTTCGGGACTCCGACGATGGTTGTAGCTTTGAGTCGCGTGGGAACAACAGTCCGACTCAGCGATGTGTTGAACATGTCCGTAAGGACTCTCTCAGAACACGACCAGGTATGTTGTCAGGACCCGGGGCTTTGCGCGTGTTGACCCTGCAAAGACATTTCCTCTCGCTGTCCGGGGACAGTGTCAGTACCTGGTCGCTGGGAGGGGGTGTTGTCTTCTGTGCAGGGGCTCTGCTTTGTGCCTCAAAGCAAGTGAAGAACTCGTTCAGCAGAGAGGTGTGGCTGTCGCGGGTCCGTGGTCCGGGCTCGTAGTCCGTGAGGGTCTGTAACCCCCGCCACGGGCTGCCAGTGTCTCCGCTGCTCCTGAAGCGCTGGGAAATCCTCCTTGAGTCCTGCCTTTTAGCCTTCCTGACACCACGGGACTGGTCTGCCCAAGCTGACCTCAGGCCAACAGGGTCCCTGGCTTTGACGGCAGTAATCCAAGCCTTCAGGAGCCTGTGGACCTCCCCTGTCAGCCAAGGTTAATCACAATAGCTTCTTATTGTCACAACTGGATACTCTTGTTAATAAGTCTCCCCACTGGTCAGGATTTTGATCAGATTCTACCTATGATCAAATTTATTATATCTGCTAATGAAACATTTAACACATTGAAAAATGTCATCACCCTGAAATGGTTTTATCTTCAAATATTCACACAAACAGCCCCTGCGTTCCAGCACGCACACACTTAAAGACATGATGTGAGAGGAAACATTTGCACTGTGGGAACCATGCTGCAATTAATGAAGAGATGGCATTATATATTTATTTAGAACTCTTTAAGATTCAGGGCCTGAGGACTGGCATTCTGCCTCTGCCAAAGCTCTCTGAGGAACATCCATTTTGTTTGGCCTACATAACAATGGGAAATATTAAAAGCTGGCATAGAAGCCCTAAAGCTAAGACCCCAAACAGAATTACGTTTGTACTGTTGACAGAGAGGCTTTGAGCATGGATAGGGGATTTTGTGACTGCATGTTTACAGATTTAATTAAATTACAAAATGAGACAAAAAAAGCCCAGCAGCAAAACACTATGATGTCTAATTGACACAGAATAGGGCTATTGTTGAGCATGAACTTTTATCTATTTGTATATTGAGGTTCAGTTTGCTCTACATGCTAACATGTTATGGGTATAAGCGGGTATCCTAAGCGCGGGACTACAGTGAATTGTAAGCACTGTGATGTGAGCAGACCTTGATGATGTGCAAATATGTCTGTGAATGTGTCTACAAATGATTGCTTGAATGTAATTGCAGTGTTACATGTTCCTCCTTGTGAGCTCTGAGTGTGTAGATCTTCCATTTGCACCCCCTCTCCCTGCTCCTCTACGAGGCCAGAGGTGATGAGCCGGCATAGAAGAATGTCATTGTTATGTTATGGTGTCAATTTGTAACATCAATTAATCTGGTGACTAAACAAATCCCCATGATGGCAGTGAAAGCTCATTTTAGAGTGCCCTTGTCGGTATTTATCCCCTGTGACTAAACCAAAGTATTGCAAGTTCTTATATTGCCACACAGAAGGTCATGATAAACTAAGGGCATTCACTGAAGTGCTTTTACTTCTTAACGCCTGGCAGCCTTTCTACCCTCTCGGAGTTTTGTGCAACCCAGCTGGAAATGGGCGCATCACATTTTAACACAGTATGGTGGGAAGGTTCAAGATAAATATCTAGATAGAATCCAGTTTTAATACTCCCTCCCGGGGTTATTTGACTATTTGAGCTGAATACACTGCATTTGCCTGACAGGACCACATCATGTTTGATGGGATTTGCCCTCTGCTTCAGAAGCAGACCCTCCATTTTTCTATGAAACGCTGCCGAGTGTCACATGGCCTCAAACAATGCTGGGTTAAGTTGGGGTTGAGTTAACTTTCATTTCATTGTGGTTCCATTGAGCTAGGACACGAGGATCCATTGTATCGCAACCAGACCACATGTGTTTGAACTGGCCATTCCCTTCTGGACCTGGTGTGATATTTACATCCAGTGGCCCAACATTGTGCTTGGATTTTTGTCGACTGTGTTTTGGCAAACAGATTGTTTTCTACTGGTCCGTGAATATTAAGCTAGAAAAAAATGAGTGGACTGTGAGTTTCAATTTTTACTTTGAGCAGTAATTTTTCAATCTTTTACACTCCATTCTGGAGGTTGAGGATACAATCAAGATAGTACGCGGCATCCCAATACAGAGGAATATACTGTTTTTGATCATCGAGTAAGTAGTTTCTCAAATCATGACTGACGTAAATATACTACACAAAATTAAGCAGTGCATCTTGAACTCTTGAGTCAGTTTGTATTTTTACTCTTTAAACTGTTTGTATTTGAATAAATGCCATAATTCAGGGCAATGATTATTTACTGCTGGCTAAGTTGTAAAAACGGTTTGTTTTTATTTTTTCTCCAAAATAATTTTGCTTCAAGGAAAGGAAAACAACTGTGCACTGACCTCATGAATATTTTATATTATATTACCATCAATATGGTATGACGGTAATTGCTGTATGTATCTCATTTGCGAGGACAATAATGCCCGTTAGCGTCTTCTCCACACATATATGGGTAGTTTGGATTTATCATTTATTCTTTAGTCTGGAAAATGTCCATAAGGATTATCTTTAGTTTAATTTTTTTTTTTTTTTTTTATTATTATTGTTCACTTTTTTTTCTGTAACAGTGCACCAACGGGTGATGTAACCCAGTCGAACCATTGTCGCTCCAGGGCCCAGTGAAAACCGGATATAATTTCAGGAATTTGTATGCAGTATAGTAGCACCAAAGACCTGCCACAATATTTTCCAAACCTCCCTTCTTTGCAATAGAGACAGTCATCATAGTGCATCTCTCTGTTACAAAACAGAAGGCGAGTTTATAAATGACACTGACAAGAAACTTCACAACTGTTTTTCAATGCAGATGGATCAAAATCAAAAGGGGCAGTGTGGAAAGAATAGTCATCTTGGAATCAAATCGAACGGATTTGATTCGGAAGCTCCGCCTATTGAACTGTTACTGAGAAAGACACACCCTAATCCTCCCTGGCTCAGATCAAGTGGCTGTCATGGTTCACACGTGATTATTGAAACACAGAGAAAAGTCTCCTGCAAGCGTTTTTGTTGTATAATAAGTCATACAAATAATAAATATTCAAATAATATTTATCATTTGCACGCGGTGCAGTGGTTAGCGCTTCTGCATCACAGCACAAAAGGAGTCTGGTTCGATTCCAACAGGAAACCGTTCTGTGTGAACTTTGCATGTTCTCTCCGTGTTATGTGTGGAGTATCTATGGTTTCCTCCCACAGTCCAAAAACATGCAGCAGGTGAATTGGAAAAAAATTGGGAAAATTGCCCCGAGTGAGTGACCAGTCCAGGTTGTACCCCGCCTCTCGCCCGATGACAGCTGGGATAGGCTCCAGCACCCCCCGCGACCCTGAGCGCAGGATAAGCGGCAGAAGATGGATGGATGGATGGATGGATAACATATGTTTTCATTCAAGTGGTTGCTTAAGGCTGCCACAGACCGATACAATCCACACAGTTAATTTAGGGGCACTGATATAGATGGTTGTTAACTTGTGTTACTTCGTTACTTATAATTAAAGGCATTCCGGAAAAATCGTCCTGTTGACTTTCAACCATATAAGCTTTATTTCACTCCGGATTTCTTGAGTAAGAAGGAAAAAATTCCCTTACCAAGCCCCATTGAAGAGCCATCTAATGGAGAGGTAAGCAGTGCAGCTGCATAGAAAATGTATGAGAGGTTCGATTGACTGTTTTGGTGAGATTTATTCCCCTGCTAAGGAACTTGCAATATGGCTTAAGTTGAAAAAAAAAGAAAAATTGCAGAGTGGTTCAAAATAAAACTAGTCTGTTTTTCGTCCTGTTTTTCTTTTACTTAATTCCTGATAATATATCTGCTTTGCTATCATTATTGTTACTTTAGGGAAATTCTTACATATTATAATTATGTTGATAAAGATGCATATTATTCATGATAAAATAGAAGAATAGATTTGGAAACCTCAATTCGAGACTTCATGACTCAAATGAATAAATAGAATAAAAAGCAAGGAACACACTCTCTGCATAGAGTAAATTAAAAATAAATATGAGGACATGACGATGAAACATATTCGAAGGTGAAAAGTGTTGAGGAAAAAAACTCTTCCAGAGGTAAACACAAAGTCTTTTCTGCACCTTGTGGATGTTGTTTAATGGATACAAATTTAGAAAACAGGTGCTTCCACTTCATTTCTATTCCTGCCCAAAGTCTACCCCTGCAGAATATGCTTGACTCGCTTACTGCCATCGATCGCAAAATTGAACTAAAATCCCAGTTTCTTTAAGGCACATAACCCCATTTTGTTATTTTATTCATTTGAACCTTGACCCTTTGTTCGGCTCCAAGGGGGCTAGTGGCCAGGTGTTGCATGAGGTTACTGGGTCAGCTCGACGCTGGAGGCCACAGCAGTGAGTGTGAGACAAGGCGGAAGTAGGTCAATGTTGAGAGAGGATGGAAAATTGGAAGTGACACTGAACCCCCAATGGAGCTGGAGAACATGAAGAAACATGTTTGCAGTGTATAATTCATAGTAACTTGAGCCAATTCAAAAAGCAATATATCCATTAATGTTGGGTAAAGTCCAACATGCCGGATTTGCTCAGGCAGTGAGACATAACAATGGTTGTTGTCTTTTACGTGTCTTGTATGCATGCTTGAGTTCAAGAGTTCAAGACCGAAACATTTAGTGGAGTCTGTACTACAGACACGGTGTTAAACACAGATTTGACAGGGCATGCAGCAGGGGACACAGCTTCCCTTTAGACTTCATCTGAGCTTTAAGTCTGCCACATTTTCCCAAGAAGAAATGGTTTAGGACATACCATTCTTGATCCACCCCACTGCTGGAGCCAAATTGTAACACCGGGTTTCCATCAAATCTGCCGGTGAGGTAGCAAATCTGGTTGAGATTTGAGAATCAACAAGAAGCAAAACAAATAATGTCTATATCATCTCCTCATCACACACCAGTAATGTATTGATGATGGAAGATAGATCAGTTTTAATGAAGAAGATTGAGTCATACAAGGAGTTAGGCATCAATACCCAATGCATTTTCAAAATAAAAGACACGTCAGAGTCTGGATTGGATAACATGATCGAGGCAACTGCACCGAGGCAAGAAACCCCGCAGTCTAGCAAAATGCTGGCATGAGTTTCACCCTCAATGGTTCGTAGCTCATCTTACAAGTTGAAAACATAGTTTGACGAAACACTCGGGACTTTGGTCAGTTGACGCAGTAAAATATAGCAGCATAGGACAGAAACACTTTGTCATTTAAAACTTGAATGAGGACAATTATTATGAAAGCAAATTAAGTTTCTGGTCAAAAAGGGAGAAGCAGATAGAATGGATAGAATTCAGAATAGATAGATAGATAGAGATATAGAGAGATAGATAGGTAGAAAAAGAAATGATGTCTCATGGGATTCTTTCAGCTTTATTCAAAGATCATTCAGGACACTCAGCTGACCCCATGAGGCCAATACATTTTTGCTTTGGCATGTTGTTCTAATAATCTGTAATTTCACAAGATTACATGACAAGCTTTCTTTTATTCCAGCCTCAGGGCGGCACAGGCCAGTTTCTCCTTGAGCCGGTCCCAATCCTGGATAAATGTAGAGGGTTGCGTCAGGAAGGGCACCCAACGTAAAACTTTTTGCCAAAACCAAATATGCAAATCGCACCTATGAATCTCACACCTGATCAGTCGAGGCCCGGGTTAATAACAACCGCCATTGGTGCCGATAACCTTCAGGGTACCAGTGGAAACTGGGCTACTGAGGGTCGAAGGAGGAGAGGAGGAAGGCGTGTTCGGAAGCAGAGAGAGAAGAGGAAAGGCAAGAGTCTGAGACTGAGAGTAGGAACTTTGAATATTGATATGATGACAGGAAAAGGTAGAGAGTTGGTTGACATGATGCAGAGAAGGGAGGTGGATATGCTGTGTGTCCAGGAGACCAGGTGGAAAGGGAGTAAGGCTAGAAGCTTGGGAGAAGGTTTTAAGTTGTATTAAAATGGTACTGACAAAAGGAATGGAGAAGGAGTTATCTTGAAAGAGGAAGTTGTTAGGAATGTTCTGGAGGGGAAAAGAATGTCAGATAGACTTATGACTCTGAAACTGGAAATTGAAGCTGTGATGCTCAATGATGTTCGTGGCTATGCCCCACAGGTGGGATGTGAGTTAGAGGAGAAGGAGAAGTTCTGGAATTAATTAGATGAAGTGATGCAGAATATCCCCAGAGAGTGGTAATTGGTGCAGACTTCAGTGGACATGTAGGTGCAGGCAATAGTGGTGATGAAGGAGTGATGGCCAGGTTTAGTATCCAGGATAGAAACGTGAGGGGCAAATGTTGGCAGACTTTGCAAAAAAGGTTGGAATTGACTGTCGTGAATACTTTTTTCCAGAAAAGACAGGAACATCAGGAGGCATCCTGACCAGATGCCCAAGCCACCTCATCTGACTCCTCTCTATTTGGAGGAGCAGCAACTGTACTCTGAGCTTCTCCCGGACGGCCGAACTTCTCACCTGATCTCTAAGGGAGAGACCGGCCACCCTGCGGAGAAAACTAATTTTGGATGCTTGTTTCCGCTATCTCGTTCTTTTGGTCACTGCCCACAGCTTGTTATCATAGGTGAGGGCATGAACATAGATCCACCGGTAAATTGAGAGCTTTGCTTTCTGGCTCAGCTCTCTCTTCATGAGGACAGACAGGTACAAAGTCTGCATCACTGCAGACGCTGCACCGATCCGCCTGTCGGTCTCCCGCCCCATCCTTCCCTCACTCGTGAACAAGACCCCAAGATACTTGAACTCCTCGACTTGCGGCAGGACCTCTTCCCCGACCTGGAGTGGACACTCCACCCCTCTTACAGTTGAGCACCGTGGTCTCGAATTTGGAGGTGCTGATCCTCATCCCGGTCGCTTCACATCCGGCTGCAAACCGCTCCAATGAGAGCTGGAGATCATGGCCTGATGAAGCCAACAGAACAACATAATTTACGAAAAAGCAGAGACTCGATCCTGTGATCCAAACCCGATCACCTCGTGGCTCCGGCTGCGGCAGTAAATTTCGTCCATAAAGCTATGAACAGAATCGGTGAGAAAGGGCAACCCTGGTGGAGTACAACTCTCACTGGAAACAGGTTTGACTTTCAACTGCTGCTTTCTCACTAAACGGCATTTTGACAGGATTGAGGAGGTCTGAGAAGTATTCCTGCCATCAATCTACAACATTTCGAGTTGAGGTCAGCAGCGACCCGCTCCCACTGTACAGGGTGGGGGGCACTGTTTCCCACTCCTGAGCTGCCAGATGTTGGACCAAAATCTCCTCAAAGCCACCGGAAGATGTTCTCCATGGTCTCTCAAAACTCCTCCCACACCCAACTTTTTTCCTCGGTGACCAATGAAGCTGCATGCTGCTTCGCCTGCCAATATCTGTATCTCCAGTCTGCCATTTTGACAATGTAAGAACAGAACATGGCCCGTTTGGACTCAATGTCCCCTGCATCCCTAGGGATGTGGTTGTAGCTCTGCCGGATGTGGGAGCTGAAACTCCTTCTGACAGGGGACTGTTCCCAGCAGACCCTCATGTTATGTTTGGGTCTGCCAGGTCTGACTGGCATCTTCCCCCACCATCGGAGCCAGCTAACCACCAGGTGGTGATCAGTTGACAGCTCTACCGCTCTCTCCCCCTCTCTTCACCCAATTGTCCAGGATGTGCGGCACTGATAAATGCCTTATTATAAACTGAAACGGTGAACCCAGTTCTACTCAAACACACTAGATGTAAAGAAGGGGCTGATTAAATAATCAAACACAGAGCTTTGACTTTCAAGACTAAGCGACTCCCTCTCACATGAAAGTCAGTCATTGGAATAATTTGTAAAATCAAATATTAATGCAAATCATTAAAAAATGCTTGGTACTTTTAAATCATGGTCACTGAAAGGTCAATGTGGGTCCTACTTCCTTTGAGCTCACCATCCTTGGGGGGCCAACGGGGGTCAGGTTTATTGTGAGCTGGGTGGTGGCTGAGGTGGGGGATCTTGACTGCTCAATCCTCGGCTGCAGAAGCTGGTTCTAGGGACATGGCATGTCACCTCTCGTGAGGAAGGAACCAGTTTGGCCTCTGGAACCAGTCTCCTTGAGAGGGGTTGGGTGCTTTTCTTCTCTGGAGTTGCCTCCAGTGAGAGGCGCCGGGCAGGTGTTTAGGTGAGTCGAAGAGTTCTGACTGTTGTCTGTGCTAATGCACCCAACACTAGTTCAAACTACATAGCCCTTTTTGAGTCCCTAAGGGGCTACTAGAGACCACTCCTACCTGGGACTCCCTCATTCTACTGGGTGAATTCAGCGCTCACGTGGGCCTCTACAGTGTGACCTGGAAGTGCGTCACAGGGAGACACATAATTGGTGCTTTGTTACTGGACTTCTATGGTCATCATTGAGTGCTAATTACAAACATCATGTTCAGGCATAAAGGTGTGCATATGTAAACCTGGCAACAACGCACCCGAGGCCACAATTCAAGTGTAGGTGGCACATAGCTTCTGTGGTCATTAAGGCAAAAACCCCGGGCATGGGAGGAGTTTGGTGAGGCCATAGAGAGCAACTTCTGGAGGGATTCAAGGAGATTCTGGTCCAACATCTGGCGGCTCAGGTAGGGGAAGCAGAGCACCGTCAACACTGCATATAGTTGTGATGGTGTGCTGCTGACCTTGACTCGGGACGTTGTGGATCTATGGAAGGAATACTTCCGAGTTGCTTGTGGAGGTTCTCTGTCATCCAGGTCATGGTTAATTCTTGTCAAAATCTTTCCATAACAGGGAAGAAAATCAAGTGCAGTTGCTACAAGAAGATTTTGGCAAGAATACTTCCAAGACCTCCTCAATCTTGATGACAAACCTTCAAATGAGGAAGCAAAGTTGGGAGACTATGGAGTTGCCCCCGCATTTTTGGGGCTGAAGTTGTCAGGGAAGTCCAATAGCTCCTCAATGGCAGGGCTCTGGGGATGAATAGTTTGACTTCCTTAAGGGTGAGGGTGCTTTGAGGCTGTACTGGCTGACATTCTTCTGCAAAATTGCGTGGATGGCAGAGGCAGTGCCTCTGGATTGGCAAACTGAGGTGGTGATCAGAGGGATCTTTCAACTACAGGAAAATCACACTCTTCAGCCTCCCCGGAAAGGTCTACTGAGGGGATGCTAAAGAGGAGGGTCAGCCGGGTAGTTGAATCTCAGACTCAGGAGGAGTAGCGTGGTTTTCGCATTGGTTGTGAGGCAGTGGACCAGCTCTATACCCTTAGCAGGGTCCTCAAGGTTGCATGGTAGTTACCCCAACCACTCTAGACATCTATGTGGACCTGGAGAAGGTCCCTGTATGATAGCTGTCAAAGATTGGTCGGCATTGCCAGCTGTAACTCTTATTTGTTTCGGTTGAGGTTGGACTGAGGGATTCCCTTCTGTTCATAGCATTTATGAACAAAACTTCTAGGCACAGCCAGGGTATAGAGGAGATCCTGATTAGTCGCTTTGACATTTAGCCTCTGCCTTTTTGCAGATGTTATGGGTCTGCTGGCTTCATCAGACCCTGATCTGCAGCTCTCGCTGTAGCGGTTCACAGTTGAATACAAAGCGGCCGGGATGAGGAGTCAGATGAGGTGGCTCAGGTATCTGGTCAGGATGCCTTCCAGACCCCTCACTGGTGAGGTATTCCAGGAATGTCCAACAGGGAGGAGACCCTGCCGAAGACCTAGGACTAGTTGGAGAGATAATGTGTCTCAGCTGGGCTGGGAACGCAATGAAACCCCAGGAAGAGCTGGACCAAGTGGCCAAGGAGCGGGAAGTCTGGGGATCTCTGCTTCAGCTACTGCCCCCGTCCCCGAACCTGGATAAGTCAAAGAGGACGGATGAGTGGATGGATGGATGGTATTGACTAATGCTTTTTGTGTGTGTTGAGATGGATGACATCACAGGGAACCAGTCCATCTCCAAATAAACCTTTGGTATTATGATTCTTAATTTATTTTGTATGGTAAGTGGACAAGCATGATCATGATTGTTTGTAATATTTTCTTTTTTTTTTTGTTCATGGGGATTCTATACGGTGTTAAGCTGCAATATCATCGTCAACTGTCAAATGAACCTTGATCCTCTATAATGCTCTTGAAGTTTTCATCTTTTTTATCCGTCTCAGGACTGAAAACCTGCTTCAGCTACACGAAGAAAATATCACCGATCACAAGCCCTGTAATGTGTCTGAATTTACAAATTGGAGGTGATATACAGGGATTAATCACGCTAACAACTACATGACAAGGATGAGAGCTGGTCTTGCATATCGATGTCTATCCATGCACTAAATAAAAATTCTGCAAGACTTTCAAAATCACTGCTTGAATACAGGGAACAGCGGTAAAATGCAGTCATGTCATCATATTCATATGTCGTGTGTAAATGTTGATCTGCAAATAATTCCTTGTATACTCACTTGCAAAGCCTCCCCTCCTCCCCCAAAAAGCCATAAATGGAGATGGACATGCTCCAAATGAACTCATTTCCAGATGAATACCTTTTACAGTTCATTCAGTCTGTAAACATTCTATTGAAATGGAAAAATAAAAAACAGTATAAATGTTGTTCTAATGAGGAAGGATTGGAGGAAAGCAATTGTGTCCATAGTGATGAAAAACATAGGAGAAAATGATCAGTTCAGTTTGTTAGTGGGGACAGATCTTGGGCCTGTTCGAAAGAAATAGAACTACATTATATATTGCCCTGCAGCTTTGTAATTCAATGTGCTTGTGGATGCAATAAAGCAAATATAATTATCTGACCATTGCTGTTGTATGTGCATCTATGTGAGGACTACTTCTAATCACTTTTAATCCAAAACTTCTTTCCATTTGTATCGTGGAATTTAATGTGAAATGATGAAAAATGTAATATTGGCGGGATTGAATATCAACCCCCCCCCCGCCCTGACCGCTCTCACGGTCTAAAATGAGAGACTTTATGCCAGATTTCTCAGGTATTTTGTATTCAAACATTGTCTGTGCCATGTTGGTTTAAGTTTGTAGCATCACGCTGTGTTTCTTAGAATTCTACCCAGTTGAAAGATAAGATAAGATAAGATAAGATAAGATAAGATAATACTTTATTGATCCCCAGAGGGGAAATTCGGGTGTTACAGCAGCAACTATAGAGGGAAAAGAAAAAGAAAAAGGATATATATATATATATATACTGTATCTGTGTGTGTATATATATATATATATACTGTATCTGTGTGTGTATATATATATATATATATATATATATATATATATATATATATATATATATATATATATATATACTATATCTGTGTGTATATATATATATATATATATATATATATATATATATATATATATATAAAATGTTTGTGTATATATATATATACACACACACACACATATACACAATATAATACACATACACATATATACATATACATTTACATATGGATAGCACACACACAAAAAATAAATAAATAAATAAAAAATATATAAATAAATAAATAAATAAATAAATAAATAAAGAGAGAAAGAAAGAAAGAAAGAAAAATTGGGTGACGGAGTGATGGGGTGGCAGTAGCACAGATGCTCCCCAGGCAGTCAGAGTTGTGTCCCATCCAGACTGCTGGACCCCCCCCCCCAAAAAAAAGAAATAAAAATAAACAAATATTGTTAACACTGCTGTAATTATGAGGGTGCAAAAAAAGGCAGAAAACTCCCTCAGCAAAGACAGGGGTCGTGTCAGCCGTCTTCTTTTAACTGGACCATTTTAATGGGAGGGTCCAGACACCGTCTCCATATATGCTGCCTACCAATCAAGAGTTTGGCTGGTTGTTTGCATATATCAATAAATTTCCTTCGAGTGTATGACGATCACCAAGAATCTCAAACAGGAGTACCTTTGATTAACTCCCACAGGCAAACGTTTGCAATAATTTCACCTCTTACTGTTTAAATTCTAGTGTCTAGGGAAGCTCAGAAGCTGAGCGTCTTAATGAGATTTCAGGACATCTTAATGATAACTTGTACGGATAAAAACTTTCAAGAGATTGATGGACGTAGTGAGAGAAGATATGAAGGTAGTTGGCGTGAGAGAGGAGGATACAGAGAACAGGGTTGGATGGAGCAGGTTGATTCGCTGTGGCGACGCCTGAAGGGAAAAGCCGAAAGGAAAGGAAGAAGAAGAAGAAGAAAGATGACAACTTTCAGTTTCTATTATGTTTACATTCAACCCTTTTGCTGTCGTGAATGAAGTGTAAATTGTACTTTTTGATCAAATAATCAAGTGATCATTTTGCACTATTATGCGACGTTACGAAATGTTTGCCGTCCAAATGTTTCGGTTGGGGCCACGATTGTACGATTGCATTTTGACCACCTACATTGACTCGACTTGGCCTTGAGTGCAACTGAACCACTCGGACTTTGACATTTGATTGCCATAAATCACTCGTCATTGAGGCCATGAGGATTTTTCAACCAAAGATATGCTCAATATTCTAGGCTACCCCTTTCGTCTCCTTCTGTCTTAATTTACCCCTCAAGCACCCTGATGTCCAAAAAGTATTTGTTTGTATAGCTTGTCGAAGATGTGTCACGTACTTATCAACAGGTGACTCTTTTTGAGCCTCATGTAACGAGTGAAGTACAGTCATGTTGTTGGACGTCATTTGAACAGTTAAACATAGCTCTTGTCACTGCGTTTACCCTTCAGACCTATTTCAGTGGATTCAGTATCAATCATTACTTTAGGATCTCATTGCACCTCATTGTCTTTGTCATGCGGGGCCTCAGTCACACCTGCTTACTGAGCTATTCACCGCATAGGTACTTATTTTATACAGAAGCCACCACCATAGCTGAAGTTTAAAATCAACTTTCTAGTATCGCTGCAAGTCTCCATTGTATGCAGTCTTGTCATGCCCTGGTGGCATCATCTTCTCCAGAAAAAGGAGCACAGAGAAATGTGGAGTTGGTTCTGTCAGTTATTTTACTCACATCCATCACCAAGTTCCTCATTGCTTGAGGAGCAGATACGGACTGACTATGAATCCAACCCACACTGCATCTCTCTCTACAGCGGAATTACACACACTGTACGTACATGTGCACACATTTCTAAAGAAACATGGAGGTGGAGTAACTGACAGAATTCGTACATAATCGACATTATATGTTCATACATATGATCTATAAAATGAGTTGAAGCTTGGTGTGTTGTCATACTCTTTGTTTGCCACCTGATAAAAACCTCTTCTGCTTCACTGAACTACCAACTTCAAGATGACTTCAGGCGGCAAAGCACAAAAACGATGTTCCCCGCACGAGATTACCCTTCCTACATGTTTCTTGTTCGCCAAAAAGCATAATGGCTTTTCATTTCATTCATTCTGGTGGATGTTCATTATATCAGATTTTACATATGTACACATGACTACGTGTGTGTGTGTGTGTGTGTGTGTGTGTGTATCTATATATGTGTGTATATATAGATATATATACACACACAGACACAACACAGCTACCAATATATGTTAAGATTTCCACCTGTTTAAATCTGCTTTTTCAAAAATGGATGCACATTTTGCTTAAATCCTTGCAAATCAGAAAATAATGACATGATTTACTTTGTCATGCTCATTATTTTGATTATCATTTAAGTTTCATGCTGACGATTGATTTTGACTAACTGCCGCATAAGTTGATTAAGGTAATGCTGCCATTAAAACAGTCAATAACAGTCTGTTACATGAGATAAGTTGGATCAAATGGATAAAGATGAATACTATAAGATTGAATTACCAAATGCCAGCTGGAGTTGGCTCCTGCAGACTGCGACTCTGTGTGCAAGGGTTAAAGAAGATTTTTCATTTACGTTGTATTAAGAGGTGATCTAGATGTTATGAAGTTGTATTTTTTTAGCGGTGCAAATGCAAACGTGACCTGCACTCCAATAAAAAAGGCCCTACTTAACAAATGTCCTCTATTTAAAATGGACATAACTACCTATATTTGCATACGATTTAACAAAAATAGTTTAAAAAGCCCATCAAGATGTGTTTGAATTTTGTGGTGTGTTATCCGTTTTCCTATCTAATATAGATGGGAAACATAGCTGTTTTTTGCTGTCAGGCACAGTCCAGTAGCTTTTTACATTTAATAAACATTAATTGACAGCAGTAAACACTTCCCTTTTTTTAATGTAAAGTGTGCTGAGCGAATAAAACAACTAACTACTTCTTAACCTCTCTCTCTCGCTCTCTCTCTTTATCCCTCTCCCTCCTCTCTGTCTTTGTCAATAATTAAAAATGAATTCATTAAATTGAGCATGAGTTTGCCTCTTGTCTCTAGGTTTAGGCACCAATGTCACTAAAAAGATTGTTGAGTGGAAAGTCAGGCCTTGATTTTACGTCCGACATTTAAAGTATCTGCTTGTGATTTATCATTCTGTATGCATGTTATTGCGTTGCTACTGCATATTTTTGGACTGGGAGAAAAACAGAAAATCTGGAGGGAAATCAATACTGATCTACTTACTGAACCTTATTTATCAACTGGGATCTTCAGGAAATCATCACTATTAAAAATCAGCTTTTTCCTTCCAGGTAGCGCTTTTGATTTATTAGAATTGGTTTCATTTGGAATATTAAATTGCATACACATTTCACAAAAACAACCCCCCCCCCCCAAAAAAAAAATAAAAGCTACCATCGCGCTCCTTCCTTTTGTCCTTTTAAAAGTACTCGGTTGCAGATGACATGTTTTAAAAAACGCTTTGTTAAAATGCTAGAATGTGTATTGGTTTTTAGTATTCCAGTCTCATTTAGTCTGAACAGGTCTGTATCGAGCCTACAGTGATTCAGTTCATTTAATGCCATTAGCATCACCAGGTAAAAAAAAAAGAAGGAATAACATGTTAACCGTACTGAGAAATGAAATTGCTCTATTACCAAGTGAAACAACTGGAAAGATTTTAATTAAGATTATTTTAATTTTCATGCATAACTTGGCTGCAGTAAAAATTTACGGAGAATTTGAACCTTTGTGTGGTGTGAGTGTGTGACCTGCCTCCACTAAACCACACACACACACACACACATATAAGTACACACACCTACAGACACCACACACACCCACACAAACACAAACATGCCCTTTTTCAGCTGGCGGAGTCATTGGCCAGATGTTGACTGACCATTTAACCTGTCAACAACTCAGCTGCGTCAAGTTGAGAAGGAGGCCGTGCGTTGTCATGGAGTAAGCGTGACACATGGCATCACAGAACTATATTGTCATTCTTGTCACTAAATGTGTTAATTCAGAAATAAATCATATTCATTTCACACATTGTTACATATTTGTTGAAATAAAAAGCAATGTAGCAAAGGCTTAAAATCCAATACGACACTGTCACATCACCCCTCCCCTTTCTCTTTCTCCTCTCCTGTCACTACTCGTCATGTAATGCCAAGTAAGGCGTGAAGGTCTTAAAATAAACCTTTGAAAAATAAAACAGCCCAGAGATAGTCAAGTGGTAAATTCCACATCTGGGTCCAGAATGGCCAAGGACACTTCCATACTGCTGCTCAAATCAAACAGCCCAGTTTTCACCAACAGACTGGTTTTGTACACATATAAATTGGATTTACAAATAATAATAATGATGATAATAACAATAATAATAATAATAATAATAATAATAATAATAATAATAATAATAACAATAACAATAACAATAACAATAACAATAATAATAATAATAATAATAATAAATATTTAATTAATTCATGGCTTTAATAAATAAATAATATAAAAAGTATTCGAAGGCTGACAGCATGTATAGCTCAGAATGTTCCTCCATCCATCGACCAGTTGCAGCAAACTGAGGAGGTTGACCCAGACGTCTCTGTCCCCAGTAACAAACTCTCCCTCCTCCTATGGGATCCCAAGGCCCTGAAGGTCGGATCGGAAATATAATCCTACCAGTTTTTTCTGGGTCGATGACAGGGCTTTTTTTTTCCAGATGGAAACTTCTGGAACACCTCTAACGTGGAGCAGACAGAAGGCATCCTCACTAGATGTCCTAAGCCACCTCGGCTGATTCCTTATGACACGAGCGAGCAGAAGCTCTACTCTGAGCTTCCCCTGGATGCCCCTGATGCTATCTGAGGCGAAGCCCGGCCACGCTGCGGAGGGAAGCTTCCCTCAGGTGGCTGGTGGCTGAGCTGCAAAGAGAACTCAGCCCCTGCTGGTGATCAGTCAACAGCTCCTCTTATTTGCTCACCTTTGTGTCTACATATCTGATGATATGAATATAAAGTCAACCGATGATCTTTGACCGAAGACATTTTGGTACCATCTATACTTACGAAGTATCCTCGTGCCCAACATGGCGTATATTATTATGACCAAGCCATGTCTTCCACAGAAGTTCAATAACAAAACAATATTTGGGTTGATACAGGAAAGGGCTGTCTCTCCCAATCAACCCTTCCAGGTGTCTCTGTCATGGTCCATGTGAGTGTTGAAGTCTCCTCGCAGAAATATGAAGTCAGCGGTCGGTGCTCCAACCTGGACTTTCCGGTGACTCCATGAACAGTGAATGCTCCAATGTTAAGTGCATCAATGCTGATATGTCTCAGAGTTCTCCTTCCCTCTCCGAGTAACCCGAAGGGGACGACTCTCTTTTTGAGTGGGGGGGGAAACGTCGAGTCACTGGCGTATCATCATGTAACCTTTTGTCCCCTTTCTGCTATAACACTGCAAATGTCCCCCTCTGTGGATTGAATAAAGGTTTATCTGAGGACCTTTGACCCAAAATAAACTTACAGACCAAACTGTGGAAGGAGTAACTATCAACAATGACATTAAATTATATGGAAATGTTTTCAGCTGTCATGCTATGGACTGACGGACCACCCAACACAGCCATCACCGACGGGGTCAATAATCACAAATGATAGTTGACACACATCTATCTCTGGGGAATGTAATGAAATCCAACAGTTAAATCATCTGCCACTGGATGGCCACTGTATTCAGAAAGAGTGGGCTTCAGCTCCTCTACCTCCAGCCATGGTGACTGAAAACAAAACCTTAGATCCAGAGACAGACTGTAGACACAAATAATCTTCACTGGCTAGAGCATCTCTCTTGTTGAAGCCTGTTTTGTTGTTTTGTTTTTTTTTCCTATCTGGTAAAGCGTGTAGCTCTAATTCAATTAGGGCCACATAAACATTTCCATGTGCGGTAAGTCAGCTGTGAAAGGGCAGCAAACAGGCTCAGGCAACAGCCAAGGGAGACAAGCAGGACCAGATCTACTGTGGAGGAAGGAACAGAATTGAGACGTGCTGCAAATTCAAGCATTGAGCAAGTCGTCTCTCAGTGCGTGTAACTTAACTTTCGAACAGCAGCAAAGCTAAGCTTGTCCAATGACATGTATTCAACTGTCCATTAGTCATTCATTATCTAAGTCAGTGAAGCTGTATACCAAGTGAGGCTGCAGCACTGTAGTAGGGGTAATGAATAATCACTTCTCTCTCGCTCTACTTCCCCTCCTCCTGTCCTGGAGCTCGTGTACGCCATCATTTTTTTTGGGGGGGGGGGGGGGGGGGGACCCCCCCCCCCCCGGGGGGAAAAAACGCCGGGCTGGGG
>CAAKHD010014263.1:58591-85099 GCA_901007705.1 Fistularia tabacaria
TGGTTGTTTTTCCCCAGGTAGTTCATTTCATTATTGTAGAGGACGCCCCCCCCCCCCCCCCCCCCCCCACCATCACCCCCATCTTCCCCAACTCAGCAACTCAGCAACCACGGCCTCAGCCTAACCTCCAGCCAGGTGCAGAGGGAGTTCTCCAGGTCGAGGCAGAGCAAAGCCAGTGGGCCAGACAACATCAGCCCAAAGGTCCTCAAGGTGTGTGCTGGGCAGCTTGCAGGATTCTTCCGGCACCTCTTCAACCTCTGTCTGAGGTTGCTTAAGGTGACCATTGGAAGACCTCCTCGGTAGTCCCGGTACCTAAGAATGGACGTCCGAGTGCTCTCGATGATTTCAGGCCAGTGGCTTTAACGTCTCATGTCATGAAGTCATTCAAGGGGCTCGTTCTCCGGCACCTGAAGGAACGTCTGTCTGCCTCCCTGGACCCTCTGCAGTTTGCGTACAGGCAGCATATGGGTGTGGAGGATGCCATCATCTTCCTCCCACAAAGGGCCTTGTCCCATCTGGAGGGTGCAGGAAGCACTGTGAGAGTCACCTTCTTTGACTTCTCCAGTGGCTTCAACAGTGTCCAACCCTCCCTCCTTAAGGACAAGCTGCTGAATGCGCAACTCCACCCCGACATCACTGCCTGGACCCTGGACTACCTCACAGGACGGCCACAGTTTGTCAGGGTGTTTCTGAGGCCGTGATGTGCAGCACAAGTTTGCCCCAAGGTATTGTCCTGTCGCCATTCCTCTTCTACCTACTTATTTATTGCAGTCCCACATGACTGTGTATTACTTGTCTATATATGTGTATGTGTATATGCATATATGTATACATATATATATGTAGGTATGGGTATGTGGATGTGTATGCTTATTTATATGTTGGCTTTTTGATATTTTTTTGAGATTGTTATTGTTGCGCTGCTGCGACACAGGAATTTCCCCTATGGGGATCAATAAATATCTTATCTTATCTTATCTTGAAGACATGTCACCTTTCATCCAAGAGGTGACACGTCTTCAAGTGAAGAAGATCAAGTCCAGTTGCCACAACAAGGTGATTTCGACAAGAATTTATCGTGATAAACTTCCAGTTTTCAGCGTTGGGACGTGACATATTCATCCTGGTTCAATTTTAATCAGAACAGCGACTTAGTACAGTGTTCAGGATGATGCGGTCGGCTAGAAATGACGCTCTCCGCTCCCTTAAGTGTCGGGGAGTAGAGATAACATTAACCTTCAAGGAAAGCTGAGGTAAAGTTAAAGTAATACGTTCTCAGGAAACTGCATTTACATTGCATCCAACTTCTATATCTGCCTGTTTAGTACAGTCTGTTCAATACTGGAATTAAAGTTGCATTTGAAACTCAGAATTTTGATTAAAAAACATGCCTATATTTTTTTAAAAATACTAAAATGGAACAGAACTTTGTTCCTAAAGTATTATGTGATACTTCCTCTTGCCACATGATCTGGTAATGAGTTTCAACTGATTTCATGTCACAGTGTTGATAAGTCGCTATTGTGTGTGTTAGAGACAGGAATGAGCACTGTAGTTTTCAGTCATTTTTATTTTATCTATTCGTTCAATTTTTTATTTAGCTATTTAATACTCAGCTGTATGTATACATTTAATCTCACGTGACAATACAATGACTACTGTCTTTTAAAGTATGTCTTCTTCTCTTTTAGTAATGCACCAAGTTGAATGGCCATGCAAGTAACTGTAACTGAAAAAGAAATGTTGAAACTGTCATTATAATAGGAAAAACTGGGAAAGTGGCCTGGTTACAAAATTCACTGACTTATGTTCACAAGACGCAGCACAAGGTCATTTTTATTTTCATTTCATTTTTCAAAAGGAATAAAACCCATGAGTTAGCCGACGATCTGTTTTAGCCTGATTTTATCTGAATTGTTTGAAGCATTCCCCAACTGGTATTTGTATTCTCTCAATTAATAATTTCAACTTGGAATACATTTTAACCCTGTTGTGATGCTTCCAGGAAACTGTGGCTAATTCTTTCTTTCAAATCGATCTTAAAGCGCTTAACAAAGGAAACAAAGTAATTTAGCTTACCACAAACTGGTGTCTCAAGCAAACACACAAAACTGTTTCTCTTGCTCAAAGAAGACCAGCTTAAGGCCAATTCCATTTCAGTAAGTGATTTCGGGCTCAAGTGCTAAGGCAGATATATTAAAAAAGGCTTGGCACACAACAGGGACGCATACAAGGAGCCTTGATTAAACTGCTCTCTGCTGTGAAAAAGCAAGCTCATTTGTATTTAAACGACACAATGTGATAATTACATGGGTTGGGTGTGTTTAAAGCGGCGCGCTGCTCTGCGGCTTCCCAACAAGCCCTGGTTTCCCTTGACTGCGGCTCACCCTCATCCATTTCCCTGGGATGATGTAGCGGTGCCTTCACTCGAGGCCCCATCTCGGTGAATGTTAATCGGGTGCTTTTTCTGATCTGTATTCCCGACGCTTTTCAATGGGACATGGAATTGGAGCAGTAATTTTAAGGAAACAACTAGGACTTGTTGCTGTAATCACCGTTCAATCACAGAATATCAGATGCTCTCTCCTGTGTTTAAGATGAATTAATAAAGCACCTTGCAGGAGTGTAGACACATCAATATAATGGGTGTCGCTCCGGCTAACATGCATAGGGCAAAGGGAGAGGCTGGAACGAGCTGAGCAGAATTCATTAAATAAAGTTGCTTTCAAGCACTCTGGGTGCAAAAAAAAAATCATCATTTCAATTTGACCACGCTCATTTAAATTCCATTATGTTTTACAGTGGCATGTTTAAAAACCAAATGAGATCCATCCCATCCCTGTCAGAACTGATACCACTGCCAGCACACCATGCAGTGAGAATTAGTCATAGTCATTAACTTTTACTTTGACACAGCTTGAGGTTGTTGTTTTGTTGTCGTTCATTTCAAACACAAAAACATCTGTTGTTTGAGTAATAAATGGTAGCCCCTAAGAAAGCCCTAATACAGAGGTTCTGGTGATATTGGCTGCCCAGATACAATTTTGAAAATTGCTTTTACAGGCTGGTGTTTTCTTTTTCAAAACTCTTTTGGTTCAGAGAAATCCTATGACAGGATTTTTGTGATTTAAACGGGTAAAAATTGGACTTACAACCATCTTTGATAACAGAAGGAAAAAGGAGAAGAGAGAAAACGACAAACAAAGACGGAAGATAGAGATCAAAAGTAGAAGTGTCATGAAGTTTCATAACGTTAAAAAAAAATGAGAGAGACGGATTGAAGTGGGATTTTGTTGTGCCAAAATAACATTATTTGCCTTAGCAATTGAATGTCAAACTAACAGGTATACTGATTAATCTGAATCAAAAATCTCATAAAGACCAGTGTCGAGGTTGTTTGGTCTCACGAATGTAGAGGTCATTAGAATCCTCTTTGTCCTTAAAAGCATAAACAACATACTTGACTTTTTGTCGGGGGGTTCTTTCATTGGGTTACACTTAGTGTTTGACTTAGGGTTGTGCAGGGCCTGAGATGTACAGAGAGCTGTCGAAAGCCTGACGGAGTTTTTTTCAGAAACACCATCAATGTACACTCGTACAGCATCCTTATGTTTGTTTTGGTCTCCCTAGGGATTGCCAGAAATATTGGACATCTATTTAGCTTTTTGCGGCTGATGTTCCTGATGGTTCTAGCGACACCTAATTTGTGTTCAAGAGGGTGTTTAGGGTTGAACGTCAGGTGCTGATAGACATGCATTGGGTCCCAAGCCGATCCTTATGTCCAGGCCCCTCTGTTCTGTAGAATATGTAGTGAGTAGTCCAAGTGTAGTTTGTCATCAGTGACTTCTCGGCTAGTGAATTCAATGGGGATGTCAACCATGTTGAGATGTGTCTTGAAAGCTTCCAGATCTCAGTCATACTTTTGACCTACACATCGTCCGCATAACTGAACCAATGAGTTGGTGATGCGCCCCTGAAGGAGGAGAGTACCCTGTTGTCAAACTCTTCCGTGCATAGATTTGCCACCACAGGAAATACTGGTGAACCCCTGGCATATCCACGTTTCTGTCTGAAGAAACAGACATTGCAATGGAAATAGTTGGCGTCCAAGCAGAGGTCCAGAAGGGTACAGGTGTAGTCTGTCGATAATGTTAGTTCTACTGTCCAACGTGTTGTCCTCTCCCAGTCGGTCCCTGACTGCAATGACTGCATCAGATGAAGGAATGCGCGTTAAGGGTTACATCAAAGAACACCATTGTTTCATCTGGTTCAAGTCTGACTTGATTCACCCGTCTGGCAAAATCCTGTGAGTTGTTGATGTGGTATGTGTGGTGTTTGCCAACCGCAGGAATCAACTTTGTTGCGATGTGCTTGGAAATGTTGTGGTTGACAGAATTGATACTGCTGACGAATGGTCTGAGGGGGACTCGCTTCTTGTCAA
This sequence comes from Fistularia tabacaria, assembly GCA_901007705.1. Taxonomy (NCBI): domain Eukaryota; kingdom Metazoa; phylum Chordata; class Actinopteri; order Syngnathiformes; family Fistulariidae; genus Fistularia; species Fistularia tabacaria. The sequence continues at coordinate 63,033 of CAAKHD010014263.1, forward strand.
TTTTTGGTAATCAATTTCTACATGGCATGGAGTCTTTGGAGTAGAGGCGATAGTGGAGTGGTTTGTGTCCTTAGCAAATTGTTGTAAACAACATGGGTTTTTCTGTGGCCATGATGGGGTCTTCTACTGGGACCTGATCAGATGTGACTGCAAAGTTTAGGCCTTTGAAAAGTCTTCAAAGGTAGTTTTTAAGTGACAAAACTGAGTCCAGTTGTTACAAAACAATGTGACAAAAACTGACTTTGACCCGGGCGACTTACATCCTGGTCTTGATTTAGAAGTGACTTCTTCATCTCACAGCATTCGTCCACATTCATTTATTTTTGTATTTTTGTTTGTTTGTTTGTTTGCTCACTCGATCCACTGGTCAGTCCATCCGTCGCTCTGTCAGTCTGTCTTTTTTTTTTTTTTTCCTGGAAATACTACTCCACCTCCTCATGAAAAGGTCAAACCTGAGCCAAAACTGCTGTTATATATTTACTGCGACTCCTGTAAGACTGTGATGATTAAGAAGGTGTTGACATATGGCCACTATTGCCATGATGATGTTCCGAACAGTGGATGGAAAGATAGTAATGTGACAGTAAAATGAAGTTGGTCATTAGATATCATACATGAAGAAACTGGGAACTGTTTCTTTGCAGTTTAAGTTGAAGTAAACTAATGTGGCAACTGTCCAGTCTATGAGCATGAGTTCATAAACTAACAAGCATAAAAGATCCAATAATTTTGAATCCAGCAGCAAATATTTTTTTTTTCTTTCTTTAGTTATTAATTATTTGCATATTTACTGAAATTGTATTTATTTGCCTTTTAACTTCCGCCCACTGAGCATAAAATACTGCGGTATAAACAAGTAAACCTCAATTAAAAATGAGGAAGTAAAACTGGAGGTAAACATTCAGTAACATCATAGAAATGAAAAATTAAATAAATAGATAAATAAACAAATAAATGCACTTCAAACAGGATGTAAGAAAAAAAAAAAAAAAAAAAAAGTAAATATTGAAGACCCGGCAGAAACAATTAAACTGAAAATTCTCTGAAAAATAAACAACTGCTGGCAACCAGTCAAGGGTGAGCCCCGCCTCTGGTCCGATGACAGCTGGGACAGCCTCCAGCGTCCACCGCGATCCTGAGCGCAGGATAAGCGGCAGACGATGGATGAAATTAAATCCTGGTTACTCGGTATGTACCTCTAAAACAGAAGCGTAAGGTGCAATATGCAGTAGATATTGATTGGTTTATAGAGCAGTCAATAGCCATCCCCTTAGAAACAACTATTATAAATGGCAACACAAAAATGAAACACAAAAAAAACAGGGATTTGGGTATTAAAAAAATTCATGATATGCGTTCATTAATCAAACAAATGTTCAACAGCTTAAAGTCAGGAGCATCTATTTCATATAAATGAAGCCTATCAGTAATAAGTGGTGATATTAATATGAAAAGGAGACCTTCAGTCAGTTGCAGAGAGGAGTAAACTTCTTCAGCAACCAGCATTTGTCTGACCTTCGTAACAGTAGAATATGTCTGACTAATAGCAAAAAATATATTGATGAATGGATCTTCATTCCCTCTCTAAACCTGAAAAGTCCTACTGTGGCTGAACTGTTACTTGGCTTTTTTTTCCACTTCAGCCTGAAGGTATATGACACACCAGGAATGGAATTGAGCCCCATTGATTGTAAAGGCCCGCTATCAGTCTCAGTGACGGGATCGGGGCAGCTCTGCCTTTGTGTTGCAAATGTACTTGCAGGGGCCAAGTATGTGATGACTCCATCTCCATCTACACGTGACAAAGCCAAACCCCCCTGAATATTCAAGAGGCTTTCTTCATTACAGGGACTAAAGAAACGTAAGCGTTTTAAAAGAGAGCTGCTACTATGTGTTGCTTTCTGGCATGCTGTGGAGAAAATCTTGACGCAGGGGGGAAAGGAGTGTGCAAGCCCAAGCGCGTCAAGAGTATGGATATTTATTTAGTTACTACCCTGTTACAAGTCGTGACTCAACATTATCGCTAATGTTCTGTCCAACCTCAACTTAGATGCTGTAAATAAAGTAAGGGACCAAGCCAAGGTAGGAGAAAGGCTCAAAGGGGAGCCGCTTGGGGATATCTTGATTGCACAAGAAAGAGAGGTAGATTCTTGGGTATTCACAGTTAATGCAGTAGATGGGGAACATCCGTCCATCCATCCATCATCTGCCGCTTATCCTGCAGTCAGGGTCATGGGGGATGCTGAAGAAATTTAAAAAGCAGCTCACCAGGGAGAGTGAGTAAATAGGGTACAATTATTTCATTTGATTGAAACATATGATGGTCTAAATTCCATAGGAGAAGGTGCAGAAAATGACTTACAGCCAGAGGAGGTGTGATTTATCTAAAGGGCATTTTTTCGAGCTGAGTTTCACGGCTTGAGAGGGGCTTTAAAAGAAAATAGAAATTCAAAACCATGAGTGTCTATCTCCTGCTACCATCAATGAAAATGCTTACACTATCTGTTTGGTAATGGGATATGTTTAAACAGGTTATTACCATTAGAATCCAAATGGAAATAAAGAAGCAGACCTGATTGTAAAGTTAATGCACCGTGCATCCATTTCACAGCCACTTTCAATCTCTCATAGATATACCAGTAGATCACTTTAATTAGACAATGTGTTAATCGACTGCAAGTCCTGGGGTGTGATGTGTCAACATTAGTCTCCATCAACGACAACCTCCTCCAGGCACGACACCATTCACTTAGGCCAAGAGTGGGATGTGATACTGAGAATGACTGTGTGTGTGTGTGTGTGTGTGTGTGTGTGTGTGTGTGTGTGTGTGTGTGCGCACACATGCTTGTGTGAGTAAAAGAGAGAGAGAGAGAGTGTACTTGTGCGCCAGTATGCTCTTGTGTGTGCATGGACTTGCATGTCAACGCATTCTCGCCCTGAATTCAATATGTACTGAAGCATAGTTAGTTTCAGACTATCAGAATCAGAATCAGAATCAGAGAAACTATATTTCTTCCAGCAGGGCAATTGGAGGGCACATGGGAAAGCATAGCATTCAAGAACGGATCCAAGATCTATAAATATACAAAATAAAAAAATGAGGTAAAAATAAAAGTGATGTAAACTCAAACATCTGTAAATAAACTGTAAATATGTGTAACTGGCTCTTTCATCGCCAAATGTACACATGATTCTGGACATGGTATGATGGTGTCCCATAGTGGGAAATTTAAGGCGAGAGAATAAGTTATAAGAAAAAGAAAAGTGTCTTTGGGGGACTGTGAGGATTTGTTGAGGAGGCTGAAGGCCTGCGGGAAAAAACTCTTCAAATGTATGCTGGGATTGGTTTTGGACCTGATGGGCCTGAACCTGCGTCCTGATGGCAGGGTTGTGAATAGGTAGTGAGCTGGGGCCCGCTGCCTGCCTGGATCTGCCATTATGCAGAGCACTCAAAGGTTCCTGTTTATGGCCCATGAAACGACCGGCTGTTGGGATCCTGGGAGGATGGTGTTGAAGGCCGAGCTATAGTCTAACAGGTCCCCGATGTAGGAACTCGGCTGCTCTGAGTGCTGTAGTATGTGGTGTAGTCTGACGCTGATGGTATCATCCACAGAGCGGGAGGTAGTCAGTGATTAGTTTGAGGAAGGACAGGATGTGTCTCTCAAAACTCTTCTTTATCACAGATGTCAGAGCAACAGGTCTGTAGTCAGTCAGACATATTACCCTGTCCGTCATTGGAACAAAAATAAAATAAGTTAATAATAGAATAGCACGGTAATGAAAACCACTACGAAAAAGCACAAAGAATCAGGAACGCTGACATGCCATGTCTGCCCGGCGTGGACAAGCGCCTTTTGATGGCGGCACATCTACAAATAACTACCTCTGTCCAACGGACAGAAGAAAAACTGTACATTGATGCAGTGTGCTCTATATTTATACGATAAACATAACACGAGTAGCGATGCACTTAGGGGACGGGGAGGAGTGGCGAGGTGGGATTTCCACAGCAGTTGGGAGTTGAGGAGTCGGCTGGACAAAGATTGCCCTCCTCCTGTGGGTTTTGCAGCCGGGGCAGCAGAACCTGTGTCCTGACGGGAGCCTCTCAAATGCCGAGGACAGGATGTGGGATGGACCCCGAAGGATTTTTATTGGCTGTTCTTTTAGTTTGTTAGTCATGGAGGCGGGAGAGATATCTAACGGGTTGACCGATGATTTTCACGCAGACCTTGCCGGTGCCCTCTAGACGGTTCCTGTTGAGTAGGATAATCAATCGAACCAGCAGGTGAAGGAGATGGTCATTATCTGCGGAGTTGTGAGGGACCATACAGCAAAGACCAGCAGGATAGTTTCCTCGACAAACTTCACTAGATGGCAGTTTGTTTGGGTGGACCTGCAGTCATCCGTGTAGAAGAGTAAGAGCAGGGTAGATAGGATGCAGCCTCGAGGTGAGCTGTTGGAGGGTGTCAAAGAAGATGTTCCTAACCAACACCCTCTACAATCTGTTGGTGAGGAAGCTGATTATCCACTGGATGAATTGGTGGTTGAGGTGGAAATGGGTGATCAGCTTCTAAGCCGGTATGTGGGGTTGCAGGGTCTTGAAAGCTGAGAAGAAGTCTGCAAACAGGAGCGTGACTGTGTTGTGGAGTGTTCCAGGTCGTATATGGATTGAGTCAGTAATGAAGATCTCGGCATCTTCCATCCCTCTGCCTGCTTGGTCGGTACATTGGAGATGATCAACCGGTTCAGTTACTCTGGTGATGCAGGTTTTTACAATTTTTCAAGTGAGAGCCACAGGCCTGAGGTTGTTCAGGACCTTTGTGGTACTGGGAATCACGGTTAAGTGCTTTAACATCGGTGGATAGGGAGTTGTGGAAAATGGGATGGAATACTTTTCAAAGCTGCTCAGCACAGTGCTTGACGGTCTCTCCACACATATGTCTGGTTATCCTTGGTTCTTCTAAGGGCTTACAAGGCCACCTCTGTGTTGAAAGCCAGAGCTGGGCTGTCCGGTATGAGAGTGGAGGCTGATGACTCTCGCTGGGTGCTGTTTGTCACTCTCAATCCATGTGAGGAAGGAGCTGAGGTTGTTTGGGAGTGATGTTAAGTTGGTTCCTGAGATCTGAATGGGTGAACAGATGGGGGGACAAGTGGTCACAGATGCAAGGGAGGTCCTCTTGTGCAAAGATTTGCTCTACCTTGTTCTTATATTTCAGCTTGGCAGTTTTATAGCATACTTGACCACCTTATTAGTAACTTTCCTCTCAGCCTCAGAGCAAGTAAAGAAAATGATTGTTTTCTTCAAACATGGTGACTTTCTAACAGTAATGATGCTGTCTACACAGAAGGAGATACAGTATGAGACAGTCTCCACATGCTCACCGATGTTCCTGGATGAGGACATAAGATTAAGCCAGTCAGTGGATTCAAAGCACCCTTGACGCTGGTCAATGCTGCCTGGTTTCCACTGCTTGATGTTTTTGTCTCTTTATCTGCTCTTCTTACCAACAGTAAGTAGGCGAGTGCAGGCAGTGTAGAGTTGTGATAAGCAGAGCCAAGAGGGCGGAAGGGGACAGCTTTGTGGGCACCAGGGACGGATCCACAACATCTGTCAAGTGTCCCTGGGCGGGTTGTGCAGTTGACATACTGTTGGAATCCTTTCAGAACTTTGTCCAATGAGCAGTGACTGATATCACCCATAATGAATTTGAGGGCACCTGGGGAGATCTGCTCAATTTTGTCCAGTGCACATCTGATGTGTTCTGAGGCTGCGGATGCATTTATTTTCTCTGGGGTTGATGTATTCCACTGTCTTACAGTACTGGTGATTTACACAGAGGTCTTATTGGATAGCGAAAACTGTCTATGTGGAGTGAATTATCATTATCGTCCTTTTTGCATAACCCTGACTCTGTGAAGGTGAGGATTTAAACAGTCCTGCATATGGTTCACATTAGCCTGGAGTTCGTCTGTCTTCTCACGGAGTGAACGCACATTTGTTGGGGTCCGGCTGCTCGTTAAGCAGTAGCAGTGCAGGAGGGTAAACCGAAAAGGTGTGGATCATCTAGCCTCATCAGACTGGAGATAAAAGGAGACAGTTTCCAGCCGTAGGTGCCAGATTGTTGTTTCCTAAGTGCCATGTCTCGGCTCTCCTCGCACGTTCTGCGCCGCCTTGTAAATAAATCTCTTTAATGCCTCACCTCCTCAGTGTCCTTGTGTTTGGGTCAAACCCCTTCACCCATCATGACAGAACAATCTGGCCACTCTGACCAAGCGGTCACTCTCACGAGGGCCCTAGCTGAGCAGAGCTCAGTGATCTCGTCTCATGACGCCGCTCTGAGGTCACTGAACGAGCGGCAGGAGATCACCGGCCACCATTTTACTCAGCTTACTCCGTTGCTGCTTGGACTTCAGACTAATTCATCTCCACCTGCGGAGGCCCCTTCCACTCCACCAGGCCCTCCCTCTACCTCCAGAGGGGTTGAGTCCCCCATGCCGGAGAGATTCTCTGTCGATGTGGGAGATTCCTTTTGCAATGCTTTCCGGTATTCAACAGTTCCACCAGACTGCTTCCCCACGATGATGCCAGGATCTCTTTTGTTCTAGGACTTCTCACTGACAAAGCCCTAAGATGGACTGAGGCCCATTTTCAGGACTGTTCCAGCTTTGGGTGGACTTTCTCCCAGTTTATCCAGGAGTTCAAGCAGACCTTTGGAGATTCCGACCACATCGCCCGGTCCAGAAACCTCTGGAGGATGCAACAGGGTCAGCGAACTATCTCGGAGTTCATCCTAGCCCCCGTGTCCATCCAACTTTCCACATGTCCCAAGTTAAACCTGACCTTGCTAGCACCTTGTGCCCCTTCAGAGCCTGGGGGGCACCATGCTTACAATGCCGATGGATTGTTGACTCCTGTTGCTGAGGTAGGGGAGGGCAGTATCTGGTTGACTGGGAGGGCTATGGCCACTCTTGGGTGCCACCTTCCTTTATTTTGGATCCGGCCCTGATTTTGGACTATCGCTCTTCCCTTCCTACTTGCTCCACTGGACCGCCTGGGGGCGGTCATTGAGGAGGAGGTGATGTTGGGGTCCGGCTGCTCATTAAGCAGCGGCGGTGCAGGAAGGTAAACTCAACAGGTGTGGATCATCTAGCCTCGTCAAGCTAAGGATAAAAGGAGCCTGTTGCTAGCCCAGAGGTGCCAGATTGTTGGTTCCCAAGGCCTCTGTGCCTCCGGCCCCGCAAGTTATAGCCCCCCTTGTAAAGAAACCTCTTTAACGCCTCACCTCCTCATTGTCCTTGTGTTTGGGTCAAACCCCTTTCACCCTCAATGACAACGTTGGCTATTGTGAAGGGGAGTACACTGTCGAACACTAACTTTCTCCCATTTGAGTCTTCCCTTTTTTCTTTCAATTTCTGGTCCTTTTCCTGACGTATCAAGAGCCCCTGAAGAGTAAAGGGTTCGAGTGATCCGGTTGTGGGATGCACACTATCTCCTCCGGGAGTGGGTCTGAGACTGCAGCACTGAGAGTGAAGATAAAGCTGGAGCAGAAAATCCCTGGAGTAAGTGATCCTCTGTCTGTATGGTATGTGACACTGTCCCTCTGGTAGCCTGAATCTTCCAGTGAAGACTATGGTGCTACAGCATTTTTCAGTAATGGTTTAATGTGGTTTAAGTAATGGGTTGTTGCCCCAAATGGACTTAGTTTCTCATAGACATTTCTTTGGCTTTTGTTCATACCTATTTACATTAGTCTACCAGTCGATCACAAAGAAGAAAATCTCTACTCCGCACAGAAGACAGCGCAACATAAAAATAAGTGAACCGCAACCAACAGGATTCACTTGGCTACAGGTAGTTTGGCATGTCAGTAAAAAATAGCTGTTAGCCCATCATCCATCCCCATTGAGGCACTTGATTGACATATAGTACAGCCAATCTAAGATCTCGTTCAAAATACCGTTACACCATGACTGATGATCATTTGGAAGTGTATTTGAGGTTGGCTACCAGCAACTACGGTCTGGCCTGTCCAACCCTGGCTTGATTCCATTCAATGCAAGACATCATCAGTGTAAGGTAATGGCAAAAAATGTAGAGAATTGTAATGTGCCATACATGTTCACGTATGGCACAATGAGGAAAGGAAAACATGCATTTAAAATAGGAAGTATACTGGGTATTTATATGCATATACAAATATACTTTGTTAGCATTTTTACCGTCGGTAGATCATTTTGACTTGGTCATTTTAAAATTAGCTTTGCAAGCCAAAAAAGTGTGGACACCCCCGCTGCTTTGGAGTATCTGTGCTAAACCGCGATTTTCTATGATTAGCATTGTTAGTCAAGTCTCCTTTTATTTTCCGCTGTCAGTGTCTCTGGCTAAATTGAGAGTGAGTCTCATTACTTGAAGCAACTTTGCAATTGCTTTTTTGGTAGCATTTTATCAAATTTTGCATTGTGCTTGAAACCTAGATGACAGAGCATATCCATGACTGAGGTGTAACTGAAGAACATTGACAGCTTTGTTTGAGTCAACCACATTTTTACATGAACGCCATGCATGCAAAATCTTGTTGGACTGTTTGCTTTGTGTGCATATGTGAATTTGTGTGACCGAGAGAATACATATCATGAGCTTTTTGAGGAACCTCAGCCGGTAAGATGAGGGGGAAAAGGTGTAGAGAGAGAGAAACACAGTATGCAGGGAGGCTGACATTAAAATTTGCTCATTGCTTGGCTGCTCTCCTGCCTGTTCATGCTTTTGAAATGGCAAGAGACATCAACATTCCAAGTAATCGCACTCGGCTAAGAAAAAGGGGAGGGAAAAGGTCATGATGCACTGCACCTTTGGGACTTGGACATCTCACAGCCAAACCTCAATATCCCCTCAGTCAATCCATAAGTACTCAAGCTGGGCATAGAAAGATGAGAGAAGCCGAACAATCCACGCTGCATTGAGACCCTGCAACCTCTGGATTCTCCAGATGGGGGGAAAAGTAATTTAATCTAAAAGAAATTAGACTAAATTAAATTTGACATTGGAGCGAAGAAATGTAATTAACACACATAACAAACACTACTTTCCACATCACACTTCCTCCCGCACCCAAACAAGCTGAGTACCCTTGTGCTACTGAACAGGGTCAGTGGCCAAGCATGTGATTATACTAAAACCACTGAAGTCATAACAAGGTTGCTTCCATCAAGTCCTCTGCCTGGGTAGCAATCATCACACACGGAACATAATGAGGCCATTAGGTTTGGCAAATTCAGCCGTAAAGCTGCCTGTCTGGATTTCGGCCGCACAGAGGCGCATGGCTTCAAAGCTTTTAGTGACTTCATGTGACTCGAGATCCGCGGCGTGCTGCAGCTGCAGGTGCATTGTATCCTGATTGGACGGCTTCTTGAACGTGTGTGTGGAGAGCAAAGAGGACTTGGAACATAGTGGAACACTTTCAAGTAAATTCACTGACCTTTTAAAAGGTGTTGGCACTTGCAGCTTCAAATTGTACTGACCTAGTTTGTTTTGAGGACAGAAGAGGTTAAATCTAGAGGCTGACCGTTTGAAGAAGTAAAGAGTGTTAATAGCCGTATGTTACTCTGGTGTAGTTGCTTCAGTTGGCAGATTGAACTTATCTTTGAAAATGGAAATGCTTGCAGATTACGACGCTAGAATTGTTTTGACATTTATTGTTTAAAACAATTTATGGTTATAGGGTTTCTTTTTTTTTGTTTTTTTTCCATCATTAGTTGCTTGATGCTTTCCATATTCACAGGACAATGATTTGTAGTACCAAACTAAATGTCAAACACCACAATAATTCATCTAGTAATAATTTGTAGATTTGAGGTTTATTTTTAAACTGCAATTAATTTTTATTCAATTATTTATTTGCTAATTAATTCTTTTTTTTTTTTTTACAAATCTTTTCCAAAACCTGTTTCCTGGTATATTAAGTAAAATGTTTTGTGTATTCACTGTGAAATATCAGATTTTGGTAAATTAAACAGTAAGTAACATGACTGTCTTTTATGAAGTGTGTTTTTGTTTTTTTGAAAAAAAAAAGCCTGACTTTGTCTTTATGAAGTGATTTTATTTGAGGGGAAAAAAAAATGCCTAAGGGTTTCTATTTGATCCAAACATACATTTCTACATCTAATCCACCATCCATACCTTTTATCCTGCAGCCAGGGTCTTGGGGTGGGTGCCATTGGGCAACCGGCAAGGTACACCATTGACCAGCCACCAGTCCATCACGGGCCACAAATAGACACACAACCGTTCACTCCCTCGTTCACACATCATGGCAATATCGTCTCCGATTGACCCAATGCATTTTTTTTTTTTTTAACTGTGGCAAGAACTTGGAGGAAACCCATGGGGGGGAAAAAAAAGGTGATGCGAACTGCACTTAAACATTTGCTCATTTATTTATCAACCTGGCAACTGTGGTTAGGACACAAGGGTTTTTGGTTCTGGAATCGGACAGGTGCCCTTTTTGGGCATGGGGCGATACTTATATAAATATATATGGCCGTCAGTGCTCTGATTTCTCGTTGTTGCCTCAGCTAGGCAAGTCAAACTTACAAACCCAGTGTGGTTTTAAAAAAAAAAAAAAAAAAAAACTCAGTGGCAAATAAGAAGCACTCGCAGCAATACAAGGTGCTGTTCCGCGGAGCGTGTGAGCCAGGGGTATAGCTCATAGTTAGCGGACTGAAAGTGACAGGCAAATCCTTTTCCTCGCTGTAACAGGCCTCCAAGCTTCCCAATTGCCCAACCTTTCTTAACGATGTCCAGCTTTTCTTGAAATGTCCGTCTTGTAAAGGACTTTGACAGTAAATCTGCAACCGCATCAAATTCTTCTCCTCCTTCAACTGGCAATTTCTGGACTATTAAGCGCACCTGAATATAAGCCGCACTGGCTAAAATGAACGGTATCGCTATCTTCGGCTACCTCCTGCACACTAAAATCGTCTTCTTCGCTCTCGGAATTGAACAGTCTCAGAATCACTGCGTCACACACTTCCTCGGTCTCTCTTGGCGACATGAGGCTCATTAGCCCCCCAAAAAATCCATAAAGTAGCCGCATCATTGCTTAAGCCGCAGTGTTCAATGCTCGTGAAAAAAGAAGCGGCTTATAGTTTGGAAAAGACGGTATATCAACACAACTATGGCTGGTAAACTCCGACTAACCAAATAAAGGGTGTGTGTGTGATCTTTCAGAACTGTACCCTTTTAGAAGGCCTTAGTGCTGCAACTCAAAATCTGATTGGCAGAAGTGACCATTTCGACACATTTTTTTGCTAGAGCGCCTGTAGTTCTGATTCTGCAGGCCTCCATGCAGATTTCTTTGACTTGACCCTGCCTGGCAAGAAGTTGCGGCTGAAATGTGATTTGTTATATGCTTTAATATGATACATGTCTGGAAGCAGCACAGCCAATGAAAAGGCTATGAAAGGAAGCGTACAGACCATTTGGAATTATTTAATAAGTATTCATGGACAAGATATCAAAATCAGTCTGACTAGGATTTTTTTTTTTTTTTTTTTTAAGGCCAGCAGAGAAGATATATAGATAGATATCTTCTTTTCCTTTCAGCTTTTCCCTTTTCAGGTGTCACCACAGCGAATCAACCTCCTCCATCTAACCCTATTCTCTGTATCCTCCTCTCTCACATCAACTACCTTCATATCTTCTCTCACTACGTCCATAAATCTTCTCTTCGGTCTTATTCTAGACCTCCTGCCTGGCATCTCCAATTCCAGCATCCTTCTACCGATATAGTCCCTATCCCTCATCTGTCCATGACCCAACCATCTCAGTCTGGCTTGTCTGACCTTCTCTCCAAAACATCTAACATGTCCCTCTGATGGTCTCATACCTGATCCGATCCTATCCATCCTCGTCACTCCCAAAGAGAACCTCAACATCTTCATCTCTGCTACCTCCAGCTCTGCCTCCTGTCTTTTGTTCAGTGTCACTGTCTCCAAACCATACAGCATCTCTGGTCTCACCACTGTCTTGTAAACCTTTCCTTTCATTCTACATGAAGTTCTTCTATCACAAAGAACCCCTGAAACTTTTCTCCACCCATTCCAACCTGCTTGAACCCGTTTCTTTGCCTCTTTTCCACACTCTCCGTTGCTCTGGACTGTTGACCCTAAGTACCTGAAATCCTCCAACTTCTTGATCTCCACTCCCTGCAGCCTCAGCGTTCCACCCGGGTTCCTCTCATTCACACACACATATTCTGTCTTGCTGGGACTAACCTTCATTCCTCTCCTTTCCAGAGCAAACCTCTACCTCAAGATTTTCCTCAACCTGTTCCCTGCTCTTACTACAGATCACAATATCATCTGCAAACATCATGGTCCATGGAGATTCCTGTCTAACCTCATCGGTCAGCCTGTCCATCACCACTGCAAACAAGAAGGGGCTCAGAGCTGATCCCTGATGAAGTCCCACCTCCACCTTGAACTTCTCTGCTTCACCTACAGCACACTTCACCACTGTCTCACAACCAGCATACATGTCCTGCACCAGTCTAACGTGTGTGTGTGTGTGGAGAGAGAGTGATGCATATACACACATCCATACAATGTTGATTTATATATCTTTAATCACCAATACCAAATATTACCATGTCATATTTTTGTTTTGTTAAAGTTTGTGGATCGTTAACTCAATTGTACTTTGAACATTTTCAGAATTTTTATTTTTTTTTTTGAACCTTTAGATGTGCTGCATGGAATTATCAAGATATGAAGAAGTGCTGTTTCAAAAAAACACTGCATGCAATCAGGTCACGAAAGATCATCTCAGTACATACAGTCAAGAGTTTGGCTTTGGAAGGCAATCGTGACAGATTCTTCATCCATGCTCTGTGATAACTGGAAAGAATAGCATTTAAAAAAAGTGTGAAAACAAATAGATTTAACAAGCATGCGGGGGGTGGATGGAGATAAGGCCCGCCAGCAGGCTACATTATTTATGACATTCTATTTTCTATCTAGCAGAACAGAGGGCCATGAGGGCAGCAGGAGAGGAAAGCAACTTTTATAATGTATTACCGTCAGTAATCTAGGCGGAGGGGGAGATTGGTTGATGGGGGGGGGAGGGGGGCTCAACTACTTCCCCTTGATGCAGGAAGCAACACTCGACAATGCCCTTCTCTTCAGCTTGGGATACAAGAACTCCTTGTTCTCTGAGAATAATGAAAAAAAAATCCATCATATGACTTCAAACCACGTTCTGGAACACGAGTGATTATAGATTATTAAAATCTGAACTCTACAAAGAGGAAACTCCCATTAAAATAATCTGACAATTGTCAATTAAACATCTGAGAGACATTGCCTCAAAGAATTGAAATTCAAAGCTAAAGATTTTTGCTTCAAACTTGAAAGAGATGTACATTTAACACAGAGTAGGACATCAATCAAACGTCACAACGAAATGACGTAGGTGTTGCATCTTAGTTAGCGGTTAATGTCAGGTTCATGTTACACTGGACTTAAAGGTACCAAAATTAACATAAGGTAAAGTTTAAACATGTGAAAATAAAGAAATTTAATATCTAGACTTGTTTTCTTCACAACACACTTCGAAGGCAAAAGAATGTTGCCATCAGCCTGGTCATCAATATGACTCAAAACCTACATTCAACCAAATATTTACATCAAAACAAAACAGGCATGCAATGTGACCACAGTTACAATAGACAAATATATATTATTACAAAGAGAATAATGATGTGTATTGTTATTTTACAACAAAGGTCTGATGAAAGAAGCTTACAGTGCAATAAGATGGAAAAAAGTTGATTTGGCAGTAAGGATGAGATAAGATAATACTTTATTGATCCCCATAGGGGAAATTCGGGTGAGGAGACACCTTATGCGGTAAAAACACAAGAAAAGCACCACATAATCTGAGTGACTGTAACATGCAAAGAGCACTGAGGATGATGAAAAGCACTGCCACAACAATTTCCTTACACATGTACTGTATCCTCACAACAGTAAAATGGTATTCATCCCCGAGGGTGATTCGTTACAGGTTGTTCAGAACTATGGCATTTATTCTGCAAGTATTATTTCCTTCATCATTGAACTTGATTTCATTGACAATCAGTGTGTGTAAAAGTCTCACTTATCTACAAAAAAAAAAAAAGTAATAATTCATTTTTCTGGCATAATGAGCACTAAAACTGAATGGTAAATGTGGGGGGGGGGGGCTTTGTAATCTGCCGCCCACTCAGATTGCATATTATGCTGCCGCAACCATTAAATCTAAATCTACACGGCATACAGGTAACCCATCATCCCACATACTCTGATGTCATATAGTTTAACCTTTTAAATAAATAAAGTACACAAAACAACAAAATTCAAAAAATGCATGGGGATTCTCTATGGAGGAATGCTTCCATATTTATGTCTATGGAAAAACATAAAAATGTTTAGGTTAATATTTCTTGGGCCCCATCTGAGGAAAAAAAAGAGTTAATCCCCTCTGTGTTGAAATATGAATAGTAATAATAGCAGAACTAAAGCAACGGGATCTACAGGCAGAATCCTGAATCCCTGATGCACCATATGAGGGAATGGGTTGGCTTTTCGGTAAATTGTATAAACTTGCTGTTTGAGAAATTAGAATACTAAGTCCTCAAATGTTCATTCAAGTTTATAAGATGCGAATGCAAATGGATTGGACCTACTCAGATTTCAGATCAAAAATATAGACGATGTTTTCAATCTTTGACTTGAAATGATTACTCACTGGAATGAAATAATAATAAACAGAAGAAGCCTGCACTCGGAAATGAGAGTAAGCTGACTGAGGTTAACTGCATCTGACTAAAACTCACCTTTAACTACCACTTCATTCTTTTACTGTTTATTTAAAAAAAAAAAAAAAACACAAATATCCATTTGATTTTTTACTCTTCTGAAATCAAGATTGATCTCAAGATCCTCGGGGGTTTCCCGAGTGTGAGGAATAATGTGAATTGAACACACTGAATCCTCTAGTGTGAGTTCGGACTCGTGTATCGATCAAAGTACATCACAATATTCCATTCAAACGGATTTACCTAAAATCTGTTTTATATCACAAAATCCTTCATTGCCCAGAGTACAAAAGCAGAGGCTTTTGTCATAAACACTTTTAAATGTAATCTTTGTGATGTGCTTGTTCGTGTAAACAAAGGCTGTATTGAGCTGTATTGTTTTAACCCTCCATGTATGTTTTTTTTGAATCAACTGACCCATTTTAAACTTTTGCTACAAGAAAAATAAGGCGAGGATTATTGAATAAAAAACTCAAGCCCTGTGTCTTTGAAAGAAAGAATATGAGATAAAACTGCTGGATGACACAAAAGCATTCCCCATTTCGATACAATGAAAATAGATTTATGAATAACTGAACACTTGAGGTACTAAAAAATGGCATGTCCTGCACACAATACAAATATTGAATAATAATATATATTACTTATTTTGTCTTCTGTTTAGGATTTTATGACATTTTAGACAATGTGTTGCGAATTGTAGGCTTCTATTCTCTGCAATTAAGCATAAATAAATAAATCAATACATAATCTTAGACATTTAGCAAAATTAAAATCATTAATAAAACCATTGGCTGGAAAAATGGTAGTACGGTGGTTTCCACTGTCACTTCACACAAAGAAGGTTCCCATTCTGGGAGTGGGAGCTTATCTGTTTGGAATTTGCATTGCCTCCTCAATTCTTGTCGAAATCTTCTCTTTGTAGCAACCGGACTTGATTTTCTTCCCTTGCAGACAGAACTGAAGAAGCCTCTCGGATGAAAGGTGAAACGTCTTCAAGGGAAGAAAAAACAAGCCCAGTTCATATGAAAAGACAATTTTGACAAGAATTGACCATTACCTGGATGGCTGAGAACCTTCTTCCACCCAAATGAAATAAAAGCCAACCTTTAAATCCACTCTGTTTGTGATACGCTGCGCAAGACTTCTGCCGCAAGAAGCCGGCCAATCACAGCAAGGTGGGTTTTATCAAGGAGGAAAAGGAAGCAAGGCGACTCGGTCATACTGAGAGAGAAACAACGGCTTTATGGTGTGTTCTGTAAAATCAGATAAGCATATCATATATACACATATACATATATAAATATATACACACACATATGTATCTTACATATTAAATATGTATGATATATGTGTGTGTGTGTTTATATATAAAAACAAAACACATGATACACTTTCACAGCATGTCTAAAGCTTGTTTGTTTGGTTTTTTTTTTTTTGCTTTCTGCTGTTTTTTTGTTCCGCATGACATTTCTGTCTTCAAAAACCGCTGACAAGAGTCTGCATGACTTCCTCCGGTCTTGAAGAGGGATTTGGGAATTTCAAACTCACACAGTCAGCTCTATTGATGACTTGCCAGATATGACTGGCCCGTCTCGGCTTGAGCTCTCTGGCTTTTAACGATCACTTCTGTCAGACCTCCTTCCCCCTGTTTGAATTTCTGCGCTAAAGACGACAAAGGGTTGCGCCGTCACCGCAGCGCATGAAGCGCTCATCCGGGGAGTTGAAATGGGCTATTAATGAACTAAAAGTCAAGTCAGTCATCTAAAATAAACCAATATATCCCCTTTTTCTCCGGTGTTTTTTTTTTTTTTATTCTGACGTCACAGCTTAGATGATCTCTCGTGGTTCCCTTGAAGGAGATGAATCTCTCAAGATCACATCTATTCAAGCTGTCAGTCACATTGCCATTACACTTGTGGCTGTGGTTACTCAGCTTCAGAGATACTTCAAGAAAAGAACTTGACGCTCTGTTGCAAAGACACTTCACTGGAATTATCCCTGTGAATATGATAAATGACACTCAGTCCCAACATTGCTACCTCTACTAATATATGAGTGAAGCACAGGCTGCTTGCGCTGGAGGCAAAGACGGGCAGCAACAACACAGAAGAGAGACAGTGAGTTGGACAGGTACGGCGACAGTAAGAGTGCATTAACCTTGTGTACACGCCTCAGAGGACACGCCGTTCCCCGCGGGGAGGCTGCGGCAGTCCTCTCGGATGTAGTCACAGTGCAAGACAGCTCAACAATCTGTCCGAATTAAGACCGCGAGAGGACCTTTTCAACAGGTGCTTGAGAATTACAGTCTCGCCAATCGAGCCAAAGTGCTTGATATGCATTTATATCTGAGTTTCATTTTGAGGCATTTATCTGGAGGTTTTCGGGAAATTAAGTGACCACTTTTTGTCATAATTATCATCATCTTTTTAATGCATTTTGCGTTTTTCTGTCCTTTTCTTGTTATGTTTTAAGCTTTACTGATGATTTGGTTTTAAATAATCCGGCACTTTTAGTTGTATGGAGTAATTTTTGTGACATTTTTAGGCTGATTTGGGATATTTTTTGGCTGATTTTTCTGTACTTCTGCGCTGTGCTCTTTTCTGTGTCATTCATTACTTACTTTTGGTCATTTCATCCACAGTACCAAGGGACAACCGATCGGTCTGCCTAAAATAAGACTGGACGAAGTGTTTTTCAGGGAGAGCTGGTGAATGATTGCCCAGCCAACCAGACAAGCCTGCTGACATTAATTTACATTTATATTTGAGCCATTTAGTCCGGCGGGAATGAAATGGGTGAGCAGGTGGGGAGCCAGTACTTTGGCCTGTTGAACAAGGAAATGTCAGTCGCTCGAGATCATTCAGGTTTCAATATAAGGTGGAACCAACTTAGTACTCTGTGTGTTTTCTACTGATGGAAAAGCACTGCCTCTGTTGATATGCCGGTATTTTTGATGACCACGCAAGTCAAGGAATTAACCCCCCCCCCCCCATGGTAACAAATGCAAATGACAGTAATCATCATAAAAATAATTTAAAATAATATGGGATCATTTTGCTGCAGTTGTTTTGAACATACATTTTATGTACAATAATGTATCTTACTCTCTCGCTCTCTCTCTCAATCATCACAGAGACGTTGCAGAGTGAAATCTACGTTTGCCCCTCTCTTCAACAATGGTCTCATAAGTTCAAATATGTGAAACATATTTTGAAATTAAAAATATTGAGCAATGGTGAATTCTGTTTTTTTTTTTTTTTTTTTTTTCTTTTTAAGAAGCAAACAAATGAAGAATTATGTCGCTCTGGATTTCATTGGGGATTTACATGTCATTAGTGGATTGAATCTAAACACTGTGTGAATATGTTTTTATAAAATGGGGATAATATTTCAAATAATTATGAAAAAAACCCTTCAGTAATAAGTATTCCTAAACTTCTCCTTCTTCATTTCCTTTCGGCTTTTCCCTTCAGGGGCCACAGCCAATCAACCTTCTCCATCTAACCCTGTTCTCTGTATCCTCCTCTCTCACACCAACTACCTTCATATCTTCTCTCACTACATCCATAAATCTTCTCTCAGGTCTTCCTCTAGACCTCCTGCCTGGCATCTCCAATTCCAGCATCCGTCTACCGATATAGTCCCTGTCCCTCCTCTGTCCATGACCCAACCATCTCAGTCTGGCTTCTCTGACCTTCCCTCCAAAACACCTTACATGAGCTGTCCCTCTGATGGACTCATTTCTGATCCTCTCCATCCTGGTCACTCCTAAAGAGAACCTCAACATCTTCATCTCTGCTACCTCCAGCTCTGCCTCCTGTCTTTTGTTCAGTGTCACTGTCTCCAAACCATACAGCATCTCTGGTCTCACCACTGTCTTGTAAACCTTTCCTTTCATTCTACATGAAGTTCTTCTATCACAAAGAACCCCTGAAACTTTTCTCCATCCATTCCAACCTGCTTGAACCCGTTTCTTTACCTCTTTTCCACACTCTCCGTTGCTCTGGACTGATGACCCTAAGTACCTAAAATCCTCCAACTTCTTGATCTCCACTCCCTGCAGCCTCTGCTTTCCACCCGGGTTCCTCTCATTCACACACATATATTCTGTCTTGCTGCGACTAACCTTCATTCCTCTCCTTTCCAGAGAAAACCTCTACCTCTCAAGATTTTCCTCAACCTGTTCCCTGCTCTCACGACAGATCACAATGTCATCTGCAAACATCATGGTCCATGGAGATTCCTGTCTAACCTCGTCTGTCAGCCTGTCCAAATAAGAAGGGGCTCAGAGCTGATCCCTGATGAAGTCCCATCTCCACCTTGAGCTTCTCTGCTACACCTACAGCACACTTCACCACTGTCTCACAACCAGCATACATGTCCTGCACCAGTCAAACATATTTCTCTGCTATTCCAGACTTCCTCATACAAAACGTGTGTTCTTCTCTCGGCATCCTGTCGTATGCTTTTTCTAGGTCTGCAAAAGCGCAATCTAGCTCCCTCTGATTTTCTCTGTACTTCTCTACTGCCATTCTCAAAGTGAATACTGCATCTGTAGTACTCATTAAGTATTCCCAAACAAGTTCTTAAAATCATTATCACTGTTGTCTAAGATTTTTAAGATGAAGCTTTTGGTGGAAACAAAAATGCATTTATCAAATATGATCAGTAAACGATGATTATGACACATTATATGCATTTCCAGATTCTAGAACACACTATTTTTTGATATTTATTAAAAAAAAAAGTAAAAATATCTATATATTCTCTTTTACTTTTTTTTTTATTTTACCTTATTTTACATAAAGTAAGATGACTTCCTTTCAGTTTACGTACTGATAGTTCTGGTGAAAGACCATTCTTAGCTAGCAGTGGTTAATTTCAATGGTTTTAAGTCATTACTCAAAAACCAAAAGAAAACCATGGATTTTCATTTATTTTTTGTAAAATGCTACTTAGCTGTTTTTTTCCATGATTTTTGACTATTTTAGGAACCTTTTGCTGACTTTATGAGAACATTATGGATGCAAATATTCTACAGAAAATTACTTGAAGATTATTTCTTTAATCTTTTATTTTATTTTTACATGAATATATATTCGTTTTTTTAAATTCATTTTTTCAATTATTTTGTGGATTTTTAGGCATTTTTTCAGGATCCCCTATATAAAGGTGACTCATTGCCAACGTTGGGGTTGACTTTTTTTTTTTTTTTTAAACTTAAGCACAAATTTAATGTAACTACTGCAGAGAATGTAATTTAATGTCCATATTACAATTCTGTATCAATCTTTCAAAAATGAACAATAATCCCTGAGAGGATCATTTTGACATCAGTCAACCTGAGACATAACTGTCTGTGGTCCCAGGATGTACAGAGTTGGGAAGCAGAAGGTAGGTACAATGGGCGTAGACCAAACTAATCATCCATACAAAAGATCTTTCTTCAGTCAGCAGATTCTCCCCAAAAGAAGTATTCCTGAAACTTAAATTAAGAGCTGGAAGCTCAGTCTTCCAATCATTGTCCTCCATTCATCAGTACAGTGACCAACAATGTCCAATGAAGATAAAGTAGCAGATTTCTCTTGAGGCAAAGCTTGACTATTTTGCACTGTGTATGTAGGTGTGTGTGTGTGTGTGTGTGTGTGTGTGTCATAAATTAAGACTTTGAAGCAGTTATTTTGATATATAGATGAGAGAGGTGACAAAACAAAGTGTCACACAATGACCTGCTTATACACACCATCCAATGTACCATCCAAAGTACCTTCACACACATTGCCATTGTCTTCACTCCAGGACAAAAGGCATTCATGGACGGCACTGTAATCAACTAAACGGGATTTGTTCTTCTTTTTATATGAAATAAATCAAAAGAATCAATAATAATAATGAATTAATCGTGCGAGCCTGGTGGCTCCTCACGAGTTTACATAATTGTAAGAAAGACTTTTTACTTAATTATGAATTTTTAAAGTGTCTTTCTTGCTGTCTTGTGAGATTCTCTTTTGAACAAGGCGAAGAGGTTTTCAACTTTGGTATCTTAGAGATAGTCACTGTAAGGACTCTGCTCCTGCTGGGAATATTTACAAACTACACTGCCAGGCTACCTACTTCTTTGACCTTAATTGTAATGTTGTGACACCACACTCTGCCCGCCCACACTCAAGACAGCATGGTCTCCTCCTGGACATTCTTCAGTACTACATTTTAGTCATGTTTGACTAATAATCCCAATCCATCATGGAATAAATGAGATGTGAATTGGTGAAATCTTCATTTCTTTTGCCTGCTTCGTGATGGAACAGTGTTTCCTTGATAGCAAACCATGCAATTCAACCACCACATTTCAGCACATCAGGCTTCACTGACTTCAGGGGAAAGGTCACCTGCATTGTGAACTGGCAAACCATTCTCAGCGTCTGTGGTAACACACTCGGATTTAGCGTTGGCGGATTTCCACAATGAGAGATGTATACTGGTCACCGCATGGAAGTGAAAAAAAAAATGACTCATCCCATATTTTTTGGTCAATCTGCCATGGTGTGCGTGCACGCGCACACACACACACACACACACACACACACACACACACACACACACACAAGCAGAATAAAAAACATCCAAACAGAAAATAAATTTTAAAAATCAAGCAAATTTTAAGGTTCATCGTATATTGAGCAATATTTCACGACTCCCTCTTTCACCCCTTTGGATGAAAACCCCCCGATTCAGTCGAGATGGATGAATCATGCATCTGAGATTCAGCGCGAATAAATCATAGATTGACACACACACACACACACACACACACACACACACACGACCACATCCACGCTGCTTTAAACTAATTATAAAACTTACAATGCGCGCCCTTTTGATCCGCGCACAGGATCAACACGACTGATGTGAAAATGTAAAGAATGTGTTAAAAGGGACGGATTTCCTGGTGTTATTTATTGCTTGATAAGTCGAGGTCGCGTCTGGTCAGACGTGAAGCGCAGTCACCGTAGAAATGGGACATTCGGCGAGACATTTACGATACTTCTTGTGCACCTGTTAACCGCAACTTCGCGCACAGGAGAACCCAAAGTCTCCGTTTTTCGTGCGAAAGAGTCGATTCCAAATTTTGCGGATGACACCCGCGGGGAAGAGTGAGTGAAACAGAAGCGTGGAGGAAAAAAAAAAAAAAAAAAAAAAACCCCCCGC
>CAAKHD010014264.1:21800-32201 GCA_901007705.1 Fistularia tabacaria
CCCTCAAAAGCAATACGGCCCACACGACACACACACACACACACACACACACACACACACACACACACACACACACACACACACACACACACACACACACACACACACACACACACACACACACACACACACACACACACACAATTTTGACTACAGCACAAAATTAATTTGTGGACTCTTAGCTCGTCACATTCAATTCAATTTATTAAGCTCTGGATCACGTCTGCTGTGTAACAGCCTATTGCGGTAGAAATTATAACATTTGGTTATGAATGCTCTCCATGAGAAAGGTGGGCACATATTGTTATCCTCCATATTTGTTGTGGCAAACAGATCCTGCTGCTTCAGTTGCATAAGCCCCAAACAGCACTATGTTAAGGGCAACATCGAAACTAAGATGCAAAACAATCAGGATAGAAAAAATTATACTGGGTCATGACTTGGACAAAAAAGATGTGTGACAACCCTCATCAACTAACAGGGGAATAATTGTAATTTCAGGCTTTGTCACACGATTCATGTGAGCTCTACCCACAGAGGTGTCACAGAAAATCGACAGACCATTGGGTGGGGGGGTGGGGGGGGTCACATTAATTTCTATGAAGAGTTTTTTGGCATTGCTTGGTGCAAAAATATTAAGGGGACTTCCATCTTTGCTGCTCCAGGAACAAAATTTCCTGCGCTAACATCCAGGTAAGCCTTCGGCTACTTGAGTTATGATAAAACAAATGAAAATGTGATTGGTGCAAAGGGTCTGGCGCCCTTACGCAGGGTTGGGAACAAAAAGAAAAAAAGATTCATAGTTTTACAGATGCTTCTTACACCCAGTCAGTCTGCAGTGAAACGCCTTTTTGAGACCACATAACATACAATAGGGTATTTTGAGAGTATTTTGGGGGGAAAAACTTGGGTTTTTGGGGGACCACATAGCACCACGGGAGCTTCACTGCTGCCAAGCAGCAACCATTGACATCAAACACGTCACACCACTGTGACATGAATGATGTTTGAGTCCGATCTCAATGTTTACTTCTGTCGCAGCTATGATTTAGCCCCTTAAACTTAAAATTTCTGCTATCCTGCCCTGCCATACACACATATACCCTCCCCTAACATTCAGACTACACAATTTCACTATTACAGAAAACACATTTGCTTGCAGGTCCACATTAATAATAACTCAACGTTTAGCTGAAGTCATGCCACGATTCTTCTCAAAGCAATAAAATGTAAGTCGCTCAAATAACAACCTCGATAAAATGACCCAGGAGTGAGTGTCAAGTGTCAGTTCGCAATCTTAGCCAGTAAAACACTATTATTCATTATTCACTATTTGTTTTACACGTGGCTTTGCAGATGTACACCTGCATTCCTGCTCAATTGTACTCGGCTTAGCTAACCAGGACGAACCCGGGGAATCATAATGCTGGGAGAGCAATCCAGAGCTAATTAATCTTCCCCAATCAGCAAAAAAAGGGCTGCGGGCTTCCCTTGTGTTTTTCCTCCAAACTGTGAAGCACTGGGCTATTTAAGTAAAAACAGAGCAGAGGAAGGGGGAAGGAAACGCCTGTCTAGACGCCCACCAGAGCTGCGGCCTGTACATTCAGCAGGAGCCCACCTCCCCCATCCCACACAGACCCCCCCAACCAAAAAACAAACAAAAAACTATCTCATAGTAAATAACTTCTCTTAACACAAACATTTTGTGCAGTCAAACACTCAGATCCCATTCTAAAAGAAGAGTAACAAATGGGGAAGAAGGGATTTCTGCAAAGTGTAACATTTTTTGTAATGTGAGATGTGCAAATGATGCACGGACACCTCGGTGTGTTTAGACCTGCACCTCCACAAGCTGCCACCAAAACATCGATTGCTTATTTAAACACCCTCACACATGCCCCAGACACCCACAGGTTGACACAGAGAGAGTAAACAGGGCAGGTGAGTGAGGAATGATGGCTGATCCTTAGTCTAGCAGCTCTCGCCATGCCTCGCTGCCTCACTTTCACACACCCGACGCCGTCTGCTCAGTCTCAGCCAGCGACACACACACACGCACTATACACACAGTTAATCAATCATGCATGCGGACACAATACACTACCTTTCTGCGAGGCAGAACCAGGCAAGTTGGAAAGCCCTGGATTAATAACATGGCTTAAAAGCAAAACACTGCTCATCAATCAGCTACTTCATGTGTCCAGTTCACGAGATTCCTTGGTTTTGTGTGAAATATGGATATGTGTTTATTTCCAAAAACTCTTACTGTTTATAAAATGTGGGGCACAATAATGATAAGAGGTTTGATGATGAAACTGATCTGAACTCACATAATCAAAGCTATTGTAACCTATGCCCTTTTCAATTTTATGTCACAACATAATCCGACAACTTTATTTCAATTTTCAGTGATAAAGTATTCTAATTCATATTTCAGTTGAGTTTCCAAGGGTAAGTGGCAATGTAACTGATATCAAATGTGCAATTACAATCTCATTCTGATCACAGGCTTCAGGATATCAAAGGATATCGCTGTTATTAGTTAGTTGATATCTTATGGTGTTGTGAAGAAACCTGTCATTTAGAGCCCTGACAATTCCTAAATTGATGGATGATTGTTTGCGCCCTGTTTACTGACGACTGGTATAATAACTTTAATGATTGAGCCGATGAATAAACTGGCTAGCCATTTTATATTGATGCTTAGAACACATTTTTAATAGCAGAACGGGTAGTACTGAGAAAAATGTGAACAAATTAAGAATTGAGGGTCAAGTGTGAGGGTCTCGCAGTGTTAAAATGACTCACTCTGTGATTTTTGGATCAATGTTGCCGATCCACAGGCGGTTTCCCTCATGAGCGCCACTCTCTGAGATGATGGAGGCATTTTCCACAGTCTCTGCTGCAGACGACATGTGTCCTTTAAGGAGGATGCAGAAACAAAGAACACACAAAAAACGTTGATGTCTTGATTTCCAGAATTGTTGAAATGTGCAATCATTGGCATAGCTGTTCAAGAAGAAGAAGACTGTGAGAATTCTGAAAAGATAAATCAAAAGAGAGCTTGAAATAATAAAATAAAATCTGGCCTGATAACTAACTGCTGCTTTCAGGTGATTTAAACGCAATAATTGACAAACTCACAGACTCCACTGGGAACTTTATTGGGGAATTAAAGCAGTGAACAAATCAGTATCACATCTCCATCATCATGAATGTTACCATAACTTAACAGTTGGACCGCATGACTCACGACATTTTACAAAGTCTGAGGTGGTCTATAAAAACAGGCCGCAGTAGATACATGAAAATAACATTGTTGGAATAACTAGCCAAAGTCAAGACAATTAAGTTCAACTTTTGGTTTATTGTGTCGGTATGATGTTTTTATGGCGAGATGAGTTGCATTCGTTCACCGCATGAAAACCTTGGAAAAGCCCATGCATATTCCTCTGTGGAGAAAAGGTCAACAAGCTAAAGCTAGCAGTAACTTGCAGGCCATTAGACTACTGCCCACTCTGTCTTTGTATTAGCCGATAACTGTCAACCAGGATGTGTGAAGTTATGCAAGATAATCGATTTTAAGCTGCCAAATAGCCCGCCCATACGCCAGATCTTTGGCTTTGGACAAACGTTGCAATGCTAACTAGCCGTTAGCAACATATGATCATCTTACCTTCTCGCTCAGTCATACGTTCCTGTCTGGTCGCGTTTAATTCGTTTTCCTTAGTCTGCTTCTAATCCCACTTTCGGGATGGTTCGGTGCCGTCAAAATATAACGCTATTCATTTCCACTATAGTTTTTTTTACGTCTTTTCTCCGGCGAGACGGATAGGTTTGCAAAGTGGAAAGAGCAGTCGCCTATCTGACAACAAAGGCGCGGGATGATGTGGTAGGTTGTTTAATTGTGGTTCCAAAAAGAAGCACTCGGTTTAGACACCGGCATCTTCCATTCGCCATGTGTGCTGTTCATCATATTACAACTCAGCCCAAGCGGTACGTCCTGTAATATATATTAACTGCTCTTGGGCGACTCAACGCGTCGCAGAATGATGACGTCAAACACTGCTTCATTTCTCTCCCCTGCTAACATGCTATTGTCAAGAAGTGTCGCTTGAAAGTAAGTAACAGCTTTCGGCGTTATTTAGAGTCAATTCGTGTTTGTTCTTGGTGGTTATTTTTAAAGTGTTTCGATCAAATTTGCTTCCCGAGTCCACGTTTCTTATCTCTGTAAATGAAAGGGGTGATGAATTTGCTTTGCCCACCATGCCGACCTTCAGAGCTACGTTTGCATCTGAGTAATGCACATTCTTTTTAAAGTTAAATAGATGTTTTGTTTGTATGTTAGTTTGTGGTAACTCATGAGTTCCAAACGACTTACCTCAAATGAAACCGGCCTGCAGGACCTTTATCAATGATACTGATGTGTTTTACTAAAGCCCCTCTGATTTGGACTGTGAGTTTAAAGATTTTTTGATAAAAAATGAAACGCTAATAGGCGATCTCTAAGCTATATTATGTCACTTATCAGGCGCGATCATCGTCAGCTATTGGCTTTGTCACTTTTGTAACGTGAGCCTTTTGAGGGGCTTAAAAGTATGATAATTGAAAATGATTTAATAGGACTGGACATTATGATATAGGAATATCAAAATATTCAGAAGCTGTTCATCTGGATATTTAAATATGCAAAACCGAGAAAAAAAGTGTATGAATGCACAATCATACTCGTCCTGCATGTTGTGCAATGCATCAGTTTTTATATCAGGGGCGTTTAAATACACATCCTTTGTGTATTTGAGTTGTGCTGGACGATTGAGCAAAAAATGTCAAAACCGACTAAATTAAGGAATATAAATCTTGATCTTGCCAGTTTCTCTCCTCTTGCATCAAAAACAGACAAACAGGCCTCAGGAACCAACAGGTTCTTTAAAATAAAGAAAGTCTCCTGGTCTTCCATCAGGATGACAGAACAAAAGAAAAGGTTCAAAATGAATAAATGTTCACTGATCATAATGAAGAAAAAAACATCAAATGATTGTGATATGGGACAGAACCTTGTCTTTGAGGAGTAATCTGTAAGAAATAAGATGAGATTATTCCTACTCTTTCTGTTGTTTGTGCAGCACTTCAATGAAAAGTGCTTTATCTGTTTTTATTATTGTTAGAACATAATTGAACTTTCATGTTTGTTATTTAAAAAAAATGCTTGAAGGCTTTCTTTACGTGTGTTCATATATCAATATTTTAAGATTACACATCTTTGGTATTTTTAAATTATTGTTTAAAGGTACTGTGACAGTGTCTGTAAAAACAAGATTTAATTAATAATGACTGTCACGTTAATTTTTTATTTCTTTTGTAAAGAAATGTGAGAAATTTGATTCACAATTAGCTTATCTCACTTCTTTGGGCATCGAAATAAAGACAGGACCAGTTTCCTCACACAAGGAAAACTTGTTGAAGCAGCAGCTTCTTTCTAACTTCAAAAGGTCAAGATATGTAGAAAACGTACATAATAGATGATTAGCATATACGTGGCGTTTTGACATTTACATAAAGTTACGGAGTGTTAAGTATGATATCGAGAAAAAGGGAAATGAATGCACTTGAAAATTGCATTGAAAACACTTGATCCACATTGAGAATCATAGCTTGGTGGGAGTGTGTTTGCGGCCACTCTGAAGTAAATCCAGGAAGAACATAATCAGATATGTTTTGCCCAACAATGGAGAGCTCATGCGGGTTCCCCAGCTGGCCCTTTGCTGCTGAAAAAGGCGAGGCGCGTCTGCAGCTGTCGCCCTGTGTGAATTTACAGGATACGCGGCCACAGTATCCAAGTAAACACCTGTGCTACGCGCTTTCTGCTCCACTTGCTCTCCAAAGAGATCCGTCAGCATCCCACATCTATACCTGCTCTACCACAGCGTGCCATATCACACAGCATCAGGCCAGCGGCAAATCTGCCAGCTACGGGTGCCTGTTAGGGTCAGTTATCAAACAAGCCAGTTTGCAAAACGAGTTGGGATTTTTTTTCTTTTGAGTTGCTGAGAGTTCTTTGATTTGTAAATTAAGCAGTCATCTGATTATTCTACTTTATTTAGTCGGTTTAAAGCAAATAAGTAACCTTTTCTCATACTGTACTGATTATATGCAAGTATTGATTATATACACAGCAATTTAGTATTTGTCTATGTCCCTAGGCCCACTGTCAAAGGACGTCAGTTTGACTCAGTTCAAGGACTGAAATTAATAAACACATTTTTTTCAAACATTTATTGAAGACATTTATTTGAGCTCAGTCGCTCCTCCTACAGTATGAAGTAAATTTATTATTAAATTTATTATTAAATTTGTGAAATGAAAAGCAATTGGGAAAAAAATGAGAGAGTCCTTTTGAAATAGTGACATGCAATTGCCACAGGTGGGATTTCAAAAGTCTGACTGTCAAAGCTTAGAAAACAAAGATCCTCTGGACTACTTTAGAGATGAACTAAGTATTTGCATGGATCCAGCAGGTTTTGTTCGTCATTGTTCTGACCGGGTTGCTCTCTAACCGAATTGCCAAAAGGCAGCTGGTTTCATATTGGCCACAGCAGCCCTGTAGGAAAGATGTAGCGATATGTTGAAAGATTACCAGATTTACCAATCGCATCCCCTACATGCAACCAATAAGACATTTCAAAATAAATATTTCAATATTTCACAGTGAGAAGGACATACACCTTCTCAATAAAATCCCAATGCAAATTTTATGAATCAAGTACTTCATTCATGATCTATACTGCTTATCAAACACTCAGGGTCACAGGGGGGCTTGAGCCTCTCCCAGCTCTGTCATTCACATGTCATATAAAGACATACAACCATTCACTCTCTTTCATGTCATATAGAGACAAGCCTTTCCTCTCCAATTCACACATTATATAAAGACAAACAACCTTTTACCCTCTAATTCAGACATCATATAGACACATACAACAATTCCCTTCCTAATTTACATGTCATAGAGAGACAACCATTCACCCTCTCATTCACACATCATGAGGAGACAAACCACCATTCGCCCTCTCACCCACATGTCATATGGAGACAACTGTTCTCTCTCTCATTCACATTTTATATAGTGACAAAGAGCCATTCCCTCTCTCATTCCCACATCTGGGCAATGTAAAATGGGAATGTTAAATTGCACTCATCCTTGCACCTGCACTTTGTGAGTTGCACGTCAAGCTGCACTCAAATTTTTTTATTGCACTGCCATCATTGTTCATATTGAAATAATAATTACTATTGTTATCTACTGACAATACACATCCAATGCACTGTAGACAGTAAAGTAGGAATTTCACTCAACAGGGAAACACGTTTCTACACTGTGCATGTGACAATAAATGCTTTGAATCTTGAATCAAGGGTCTCCAATGAATCACACACACACACACACACACAGAGGAGAACATAGAGACTCCACACAGAAAAGCCCCCCTATTGGAATCGAACCAGGCTTCTTCTTGCGGTGAGGCAGAAGTATTAACCTCCGCAAAACACTGAAATCTATATGTCACAGCTGCTTTTACTTTGACGTCCCTGTTGCAACTCCTTACCAGTATCTTTCTATCAGCCAAGCATAAGGGATTTCAGTAATCTTATAATTTTGATGTTTCATTTTTTTCCACAAGCGATGTGATGGTGGTTGGGGGGGCATAAGTTGCAGATGGCTGTTGCCCAGACAATCCACATGGTTGGCTGTCGTGCTTTGAGTCTGGAGCCCGAAATAAACACACTCCACATCTTATCACCTGCATGGGACGTTGGTGTTGTGACGCAGTGAGACTGCATTTTATCACCACCACCACCACCCCGCCCCACCTCCACATCCCTTGCCTGGTATGCTATCCTCTCACAAATACTGAGCCGTTCACAGCTGCTGGCAATGAATGGTGCCCCCCCCGGCGTCTGTTTGCGTCTGGCCTCTTTTTTTGTGACTTCGGGAACCGTGTCTGCACATGTGCGCGCACGCCACAGTTCAGTGGCGCCGCTCGCAGCCCGAGGCAGAGCAGTCGACGAGGTGGGAGGTGGGTGGGTGATTGAAAAAAAAATATAAAAAAAATATAGCAAGGGCCCTGTCCAGCGGGGTTGTGTGCTCCTCAATGGGAGGTTCCCCTTAAGGAACTCCCAAACAAGAGACAAGAGTTGGGTTTGGCCTGTAGGTGTGTTTGTGGAAGAAGCAGGGCTGGGCCGTGGGAGGGGGGGGACGGTAACAAATTGCAATAACAAATTCACTGATTAGAATATCCAACCAAATATCAGATATTTTCGTGTTCAATAAAAAAGAAAAAAAAAACTTTTGTTCTACTTAAGGTGTGTTTTGTCTTCTCATAGTGATGATCGCTTAACATTTGTTGACTCCTGCTTCTGGTAACGATGTTACTTGATTGAGCAGGAGCGCCCTCTGGAGGATGGTGACAACATTGTCTTTTTTCCCCCCATTTTTATTTGGGGTGTTATGTCATGATGTTCCATTTGAGGACGTTTCAAATTTATGTGCTACTCAAATCTTTTTTTTAGATTTCTCTCTATTTAAATGACGGTCATTTGTTACTTCAGTATTTGTGTTCTTCTCTCAGTGATAGCCATGAACCATCTCCGCCTGCTGCGACCCCTACTGTGCCAGGCTCTTGCACAGCAGGTCAGGTGTCCCCTGGTGGCAGCCACAAAGGTCGGCGCCCCCCTCCTGTGCCCTGCTGCCCCCTGGCCTCCAGCCGAGTCCAGAAGACTGTATGCCACCAAGAAGTCAAAAGGTGAGCAGCAGTCATGTTTGAAAAAGAGGTGCAGAGGTTGCATACTT
Source organism: Fistularia tabacaria (assembly GCA_901007705.1). Taxonomy (NCBI): domain Eukaryota; kingdom Metazoa; phylum Chordata; class Actinopteri; order Syngnathiformes; family Fistulariidae; genus Fistularia; species Fistularia tabacaria. The sequence continues at coordinate 30,652 of CAAKHD010014264.1, forward strand.
TATCCTTCATTTATTAATGAATTCATATATCTTATATATTTCAAATTTCAATGCACATATGTATTTTGTATCATTGCATTATTTTTAGCAACTCTGATGAGAGCTTCTGTTCGTCCCCTTTATTTTTCCTTATCCCCACCCCTCGATTCTCCAAGCAAAGGCAAAGGGACTGTCAGTGAAGGTGAAAATCAATTCGGCTCTTGTGGAAGACATCATCAGCCTGGAGGAGGTGAGGGAGGACATGACGGCAGTTCTCGCCGCGCTCAACGACGACTTCACACGCAACCTGAGCATCAGGACTTCACCAGGTGGGAATGGTGTGACAGTCTTGGGGACTGAACTGTGGAGTGGGGGGGGTCCCGATGGAGTTTTGTCTGTTGAAGTACTGTACCTCTAAAACCACTTTATTATTATTATTATATATAGCTGTATTTACACACCTTGACAAGGATTTATTGGATAGGCCGACATTTCATGGATCGAACCATTTCACCAAAACAAATCCATTGCAACAGCTCATTTTGATTTTTAAAGGACATTTTTCGAGGTTCTGTCCGATTTCAAGGTAGCTTCCAAGTCAATTTTAGTTTTCCATTTTAATAACTGTGTCGTTTTCGGCTGATATCTCTCATTTTCAAGGTTACATTGTGATTTTATGTAATTTGTCGGAGACTTTTTTTAAACAATATAATGTTGATTTGTTTTTGATTTCTCAGGTACTTAGGTTTCTCATTTCATGAAAACTTTGTGGTTGTTTCTCACATAAAAAAAGATTTAATTAAGAAAAAGAGATGAATGTTCCAGACTGGCTTGAAATAAAAAGTAGTATGTATAAGACGTGATAGCAGCAGCCTCTCAGCAATGGCGTTTCTTGACCTCATGGAGAGTTTGTCTACCCGCCTGCTGCAACCTAGTGTTCAGTGTCTGTCTTGCACTGGAGCTGCCTTTGGTGTAAAAACATCAACGAGATAACTTTATTGATCGTTCCCAACAAACATCGTTCGATCTATTCCTTTGGTGTGTGCGTGTGTTTTGTTTTTAAATTTTATTTGCAAGAAAAGTCTTTCGGATTTTGTACCGATCACACTTTTACTGTTTCTGTTAGTTTCCTGCTGGAGCAAGACTTTCTTTTTTTTTTAATTTTTTTTTTTATTTATTGACTTTCTGACCGTTTGCGCCGAGTTGAGCCCTGTGTGACCTTACCTTGACCCTGGTTTGACCTCTGTTTCCCTAACTACATCCAGGTCGTGATCCCGGTTCCTCTGGGCTCTTACAAATGGAACTTTGGTTTGAGGGGGGTTGGTTGTCGGAGGGGAAAGGAAGGAGGTGACCACAGAACAACGTTGTATTTTTATATATTATATTAATGATAATTAAAATGGGATTGATTGTAACAAATGTGTGTGTGTGTGTGTGTGTGTGTGTGTGTGTGTGTGTGTGTGTGTGTGTGTGTTTGTGTGTGTGTGTGTGTGTGTGTGTGTGTGTGTGTGTGTGTGTGTGTGTGTGTGTGTGTAAATATATAGACAGCGATGCATCAAGGGAAAATGTTT
>CAAKHD010014265.1:0-14945 GCA_901007705.1 Fistularia tabacaria
CAGGGCAGCACTTGAAAAGTGAGATATTATCCCCCCCTCAGACCCTCCCGGTATAGAAAGGTTAGGCAGATTTCCGAGATAAAATGCTTTAGAACATGATTCCCCTCCAGAACTTCGAATTTCAAAGGGAACCTATAACGCATTTCCACTTTTTTTCTGTACCGTCTCTCTCTATAATGCAAACCCATCATATAAAACACGGACAAAGTTTCGGAAAGCGGAGGGGGGGCGGGGGGGTGGGGGGGACTTGAATCTTAGCAAATCAACTCCAGAGGGACGTCACGATGAAAATATTCAAAAACTTGAAATTAGCATTAGGTCTCAGAGATAAATCTTTTAGAAAGGTTGGGGGTAAAATGTGAATTTAAAGAAAGCCGTGGTCTCTGCGAAGCACGCCTGGAATGACTGTGGGAATTGGAGAGAATAGCTCAGTGTTTCATTTCAAATCGGTGAATGCATCTGACCTCCATTCAGCCCTCATTTCTAAAGAGCCTCGCCCTCACGCGACCGCTTATTCCAGCGGGTTCAATGGGAGAACCTGCCGACGGCGGCGGACCGGCGGAAAAAACCCAAGTGACACGAAGCACTCGACAAAACAAAAGATGGCGGCCGACGTGGAGGTGGATGTCTGAGCCAGAGACGTCTCAGATGTATTTAATTCCCTCCTTGTTCAGATGTAAAGAGGCCCTGCACGTAGAAAGGGCCAGTATTAGCCAACTGGCTGATTGTCAACCGCAGAATTGTACGTCGGCTGAGAGCGCTGGCCGTTCCTTCTGCGTGCAGACACGAGCAGCCGGGCGTCGAACCGACAACCTTTTAGGGATCTTGTTAAAATACAGGAACACCTTGACTCATGAGTTTAATTGGGTCTGTGAAGGAACGACTCGATTTGCTCGTAAATAAATGAGTTTTCCCAATTAAAAAGAACTGAAACGCTATGAATTCGTTCCAGACCACGATATTTTGGACATATTTTATTATATAAATGAGCAAAATGTACTCTATAAATAACAAATACCAGATAAAAAAAAGAATGGAAGGGGTTTTATGAAGATGGGATGAAGAGGAGATGGAGGAGGAGGAGGTTCGTTTTTCATTCACCCTTGATGCTACAATGCTACACTAAATGTAACGTGCACACTTTGCTTCACTTTATGTCTAAACTCCATCTGTGGACGGAGTGAAGCCGCTCCTCTTTCTAAAACCAACTTCTCCATCTCTTCACGGACGAGTCCATGGACACGCTCACCTCGCTGGTGTCTCTCTCTCTGCGCTAGCTAGCAGCAGGCAGCGCATTTGGCCGTCTTTAAACGCCGCTTCCCGGACAGCGGCGGCATTGTCGGCGTCCATCCCGGCGTCACCCCGCTAGCTCCTAACTCAGACCTGGGCTCCATTCACAAAGCCGGAAATCCACTGGCCGACGGCTGGGGTCTCGGAAAACCCGACGTTCTCGTAAGTCAAGGTTCAAGGTTCCAGTGTGCTTCTCCAGGCCAGAAATGGGGAGATCTTTTCATTTCGTAAATGTCTCCTGCTTTCTCCCCGACGACGCTCTCCGTACGTCACCGTATCCCACCCACAACGACTTCTCCAGCTCTTCACGCACGAGTCCACGACACGCACACCTCGCTCCTGTTTTTCCGCGATGCTCTCTGGGCTAGCTAGCGGAAGACGGAGTCCCACTGCCTACCGTCAATAATGAATTAATAGTTGTAATTCTGGGGGGCGGCGTGGTGCAGGGGATGGAGCCATCCTCCCTGGAATCCAACATTCCTGGTTCGCTCCCAGGGTGATGCATTCGGAAGTCAGGGTTCCGCTTTCTATGGGAACCTGTGATATTTCGTCTTCTGAGCGCGTTGTCGAAGACGGGGGGGGGGGGGCGACACCGGTTTGTTTTTATCCCGTCGTACTTTATCTCGCACCCTCGCTTCTCGGCTCCTCCCGCGTTTCCTAATGTGATTTCCATTTGGACTCGCTCTGACCGGCTGAGTCCGAATGAAAGAAGCACCTCCTTCCCCTCAAAGGGAACACAAATTGGCTTCGCACTTCATAAGTGAGCGTCCTTTAAAAGCAAATCTTCCCCGTCTGAATGGACCCATCACATGCACGCCAATCAATACGCGCAGCTTTATTTACAAAAACCAACAAAAAAATAAATAAAAATCCCATTGCCAAATGGATCCTTTGAACCATCTTAAAAAGAATGATTGTCTTTGTCTGCAGCCTTTGCATTGCTTAAACAATTGTTTAACTGCCAAATTCCCCCAATTCTTGCTGTGGTCCATTTATCTACTGTGAAGCCACACGAGTGCGTTTTTGTCGTGATAATAATGTGCAAAACGGCCCCGTTTGTTGTTCTTCTTTTTTGATTGAGAAATTGGGAAAAAAATAAGTACTTTGTAGATAAGCCGAGGCTATAAACACCATTTGCGGAGGCATCGGCGGAGAGCGGAGAGCACCGCCGCGCTGTAATCATCCACTCACCAAATTCACAACACCGTCCGAGGGCGGTTACATTCGGCCACGCAAAAAGCGCGGCCATTGATTTAGTGTCAAAAGGCGGCGACAGATTACAATAATCAAATGTTAAACTAGTTTTTCCAAGGAATGAAAGGCTCATTTGTGTGCGCGCCGTGTTCCTGCACGACGGCCACTAATTAAATCTCTGGGACTCGGAGAAACTATCTCAGGCTACGACTTGGCTCTGACCTCTGTTTTATAAATCATATCAAAAAAACTTGGTAACAAACCGATATTTAATCCGATGAACTATAAGCATATTAGGAATTCATGAACAGCCGAAGCCTCGTGTACGTTTGTAAACACTACATTTCTTAATTTTACCCAGATGGGCATCACTCCATCGCACCCTGTTTACTGTATCGGTGCCAGTGTTTCATTGTCGTCGCCTATCTGTCCTTATCCTTGTCAGTTCGGTTCCACGCTCACCTTTACTGTTTACTTACTTGTTTATTCTAGTCTCTGGTTATTTAGACTGGTTATTTATTTATTCTACTTTACGCTCACTCTTACTGTGTATTATTTATCTATATATGTGTATTTGTCTATATATATATGTAGGTATGGGTATGTATATGTATGTATGTATATGTGTGTTTGGGCATGTATAGAGATATTTGTGTATATATATATATATGTGTGTGTATATACGTGTGTGTATTTATATGTTCTTTCTTTTGTAATTGTGTAGTGCTTAGTTATAAGTTGTCTTTTTTGTTTTGTTTTGTTTCTTGATATTGTTATTGTTGCTGCTGCTGCAACAAACGAATTTCCCCTATGGGGATCAACAAAGTATTATCTGATCTGATCTTATCTTATCTTATCTTATCTTATCTTATCTTATCTTATCTTATCTTATCTTATCTTATCTTCTATCTTCTATCTTCATCCTATCTATCTAAAAAAGCCAGAAAAATTTGTGATAAAAAACCTCGCCAATACCACCATCGTAATCTACTCGCCAAATGTAATTTTTTTTAATTTTGAAAACCGACTTAAATTTCTACTGTGTTCAAAATAATTCACCAAACAGCTGCTCCCCCGTTGAGTAGCGGCGATGCTGCATGGATGGTTTCGTGAATGTTTGACGGTTTCCTGAGCTGAGACTGATTTTATGAACGGCTTTATTTATCCACCACGTCATTTTCACGCAAGCAAACCCTGCACATCACATCCAACTCAGCACAGTTCCTCAATGAACATGATTTATCTGCATCCGTCAATTGTTATGCATTCATTATTTCACATTTTAAGGATCTTTTTTTAAACTTTGACGGTGTATTTATTGACTTAAATTGATCACTGAGATCGTTCCACATTTCAACCCCTAAAACAGAAACACTTCTTTGTTTAAGAGTTGTTCTTGCTTTGCTTGCGTCAAACTGAAGCAGTCCTCTTCAGGTCTAAAGTCCAAATCTTAAACTGAAGAAGGACTGAACGCTTGTTAGAAGGCTTCCCTTCATTTATTTTAAACTTGACTATGTCAAAAAAATGTATTTGTTTAATTTGATAAAAAATCCATTCGTGGAATCACAGAATCAAACTTTATTTATTATTGTTATTCTTTTTTTTTTTTTTGCAATTTAACTTTTGGATCTAGATGTGTTTTACAAGCATTTCCCCAAATGTCTGAGCAGTGGGACGGATATGGGAACACCAGAGATGAACACAACCCGTGAAGACATCTTGTATTCAGCACAGATGTCCATATGTAAATGTGTATGTATTTATGTGTATGTTTATATATATATATGTGTGTATATGTATATATGTGTATGTATATATATGTATATATATATATATGTATGTGTGTATATATATATGTATGTGTGTATATATATATATGTATGTATGTGTGTGTATATATATATACACACACATACATACATATATATACACACATACATACATATATATATATATATATATATACATATGTATGTGTGTGTGTATATATATATATATATATATATATCCTGTTTTCTTTTTCTTTTCCCTCTAATGTTGCTGCTGCAGCACCCGAATTTCCCCTATGGGGATCAATGAAGTATCATCTTATTTAGTTTTCTAGAGGATTCCAATGCTTTTTGAAAGCTTACTTTGAATATACTGTATAGGTGGTTCCCAGCTTATCTCGTGATCTATCTATAAACTTTTAAAGATGTGATTGGAATAATGACCGTCTCTATGTGCGTGAATTTTTATAATCATTTTAATACCTTTTGTAAGTGTAACATCAACCTGTCCAGGGACTGCGGCTGGAAATTAGCATTCTTTCGCTATAACCTGGCACATGGCACCTCTTCTAGTCATAGACTGATGTCGGTTGTGCATCGTCCCCGATCAAATAAAAAAAACTTGATTTCATTGAAAATAAGGCTTCTTGGCGAGTGGTGATGCCAGGAAACCTCCCCATCTGAGGTTCTTTCCTACCTTCTTGGCCTGCTGGACGCAGGTCATGTACTGCTTGGCCAGGCCGGAGCAGTGAAGGCTCTGCTGCGGATTCTCCCGGTAACACCGGAGCACCTTGGCCTGCAGCTCCGTGCACACAGACGCCGTCCGCCGGGACCTGCACACAAACAGAGGGCAGACACGCCGTGATTAGAGCCGAGCGCTGCCAACTGTCTCCCGCTCGCCGCTCCGCCGTCTTGGTTACAATCACCGAGTAGCACATTTTTGACAGTTAATTGGATTGGATTTTTAGCGGAGCGCGGGGGGATTGTGCCGCGCCGAGTCTCACTGGTGCATTATTTATTCGGCAATGAATAAAACATCAACAAAAAAAAAAAAAAACACATAATCTCTGCTTCAATTAAATGACTATTATTGAACTTTACTGTCACAAGAAAGCACACATACTATGAAGAAGGCATGTTCATGTGTAGCCGATTTCATAACACGTATGAAACTACAAATAAGCCTGAGGTGTTCCAAGGAAGCAGCATTTACAACCTGTAAAGCAGCCCCTGAAGATACCGATCACTTTATATACAATATTTTTAAGATACCGAGCGCGATTCAAGCAAATTTTTATCCTTGAAGTACGAAAAAAAAGTCACGGTACGAACACGAGAGCGAGAAGATCAAAATTCGAAATTTGAAACTCCACAACTCCAACTCTCTTCATGACGCCGCCGCATCTTCTGAATTGGTGGAAAAACAGGCAAAAGCAAACTTCATGAAATCAAGTAAAATTTCAGTTCATTAGTTAATTAATTTAATTTTCTTATTTTTAATTTTTAATTTAATTTTAATATTTAATTAAATTTCAATCGAATAATCATCATAAATTTGTTGTCGTGTCAAGTTAATTATAATGTAATAATCATCATAAGTTTATTTTAATGTTAAGTTGATTCTAAGTGTAGGTTTTCAGTTCAGTGTTTATGTTCGTAGCCTGGTAAACACTCGCCACCACCTGCAGTGTCAGTGTGTGAGCTGAGGACTCATTGGCAACGCTATAAGTTTAATAACCAGGATTTTTCTTTTTGACGTCATTTACATAATTAATATCCTTCTTTTTCAGGATTTTTCTATCTTAATATCCTTAATTTGTGACGGTTTTAAGGGGGTGGTGGAACAGATTAATTTATTTTCTGTTGTTTTAAATGGGTACAATTTATTTAAGATACAAAAAAGAAATCACCGTAGGAACCCGCTATGTTAAGGGACCGCTGTATAGGGGAAAAAGTACAGCCTCTCAGAAACAGTATCTTCTATTGAGTATATATATGCGGGCCAGCTTAAATGTTAATGGACTTTTACGCACCCTGATCGTCATACTGTCATGACATATTCATTTCTAAGCGACAATTTCGCATCGCAAACTACCATTACTTCCCGTCAGCCGTTGCTGAGCCAGATATTTTACGATTTGAGAAACGAGAGCCAACCGAGGCGGTTTCTCGACCACGGCTCGTGCAAACGGAGCCTCCCGGCCGGCCTCTGGGTTAATTTCTCGCGCCATCCCGTATGTTTTGTGGGAGCCTGCGGACGCGAAGCCAACGCAGAAAACCAAGCAGGGCCACCGAAAGTCCTGGGTGTTGCGGCAGAATGCGACATAGAGTTCTTAGAGAGTTCACAGAGAAATCGGAACTTGGAGGTGAACTCTGCACTGCCCCCTTGTGGACATATTGTCAAACAACAATGGCAACATGGGGAAGTGACGTTTGACAACGTTTTAAACGGACATACATGTTTGGGGCTGGAACTGGAGAAGAGATGAGCCTTTGCTCTTCAGGAATGCACGAGGCAATAAAACCAAGATGAGCCCCGAGGTCATCACTGATCCTTTGCTTGAGGAGTTTTCGTAATGAACGCGCGTGCAAGCATCGTCGGGCTCAACATCGAGATTATTGGTGCCATTATACGCCCAGCACGGAAGATCTGTCGCAAAACACAGGCTTCAGGTTCAGATGTGGCAGAAATATCATCCCCAAAAACCTCCTCCCGCTCCCGCGTGAGCGCTGAAGTCTGAGCAGGAGCGTGGAGCCACCTGGCTCTGCACAACAAGGACTCCGATAAGGTCAGCCGTTCAGGGAGACGCCGCTGTTTGCAAGCCAACAATAGTCGTCCGCTTCCTCCCCTTGCTATGCGCTCTGGAGGGGCCGACCTCCTCTCCCGGCGGGGGAAATCCCGACACGCTGGCGTTCGGCCAGGGAGACGCGAGTATTCCCACGAACCGGAGTCCCTGGGATTCTCTGGAAAGAAGGGACTCCAACCCCTCCGCGCAACTTTGGTGCCAAACGCGAAGCGGCGCATGAAGGTGAATCTAACTATATGACTCCGCGACAGCGCCAGCGCTGGCTCCTTCGCCGCCTTATGCTAACCTGCTGCGCCAAAGGGACCAGTGACAGCACAACACACGGTCTCTCTGGCAAAGCCGAGAGCTAAAAATGCCGGGATGTGACAGTTTGGGATCCGCGGCGGTGTAGATGAAGCTCCTGCAGTTTTCCTGTTCTCTCCGTGTCTGCGTGGGTTTTCACAGGGTTCTCCGGTTTCCTTCAACGGTCTAAAAAACATCTCGTTATTCTTCTCCTCCGGGCTGCTCCCTTCAGGGGTCGCCAGAGCGAATCCACCTCCTCCATCTAAGTCTGTTGTCGGGATCCTCCTCTCTCACACCGACCAACTTCTAGTCCTCTCTCACCCCATCCATTTATCTTCTCTTCCTCTGGTCTTCCTCGCGACCTCCCGCCTCCTACATCCGCCATCCCTTCTCTGCCCATGACCCGACCATGTCAGACCGGCCCCCTGATCCCATCCATCCTGGTCACTCCCAAAGAGAACCTCAACGTCTTCATCTCCGCTGCCTCCAGCTCTGCTCCCGGTCTTCGTCACCTTTCCTGTTATTCATACTCCTGCGGTGGCATCGGCCTTTTTCCCTGGGGAGGTCCAGCCTGTCAGGAGGACGAGCTGCTGGAGGAGGCCGGCTCTGTCCTGGGCGGGGGGAGGGGATGGTTCTTCTGTGATGGACAAGGTCTCCCATCCCGTGCGGAACATCATCGCAGCACTGAGCAGCTCCCTCAGCGACACAATCCTTCACTCCTGCGAGGGAGAGATTCGCGGCTCCTTCCTTCCGGCTGCCAGCTCTGCTCCCAATGGACTTCATTCATTCATCCACTCATCCGTACACTCACTTCTGTCGCTACCGTCGGCAGCTACCTGCTGCCATTTTTTTCGCACAAGCCGTATTTCTTATTTTCTCTGAAAGGTCCCCATTGTGGGACGATTAAAGTCCCATTCTTTTCAATTTTACTTTAACGAATGAATGAATGAAATACGAGGAGACACCCTGAGTGAGGCTGCTAAACGCTGCGTCCCTGGTAAACCAACGATCCAGCGCTCTCAAAACCCGGATATCCACTCACAAACCACTCAGAATCAAGTGACGCATTTTTCGCACTATAAGGCGCTCTTAAAGTCCTTACGCTTTCTCAAAAATTGCGCCATACGTATGAATTCTTGTCGCGCTAACTGACCTCCAGCCAATTTCATGTGGTCCGCCGCGCTCAGAAATATGTCAAAATGTTTTAGTGCGACTCTGGTAAGCGACGAAGCCGCTGCGTTTGATCGATTTGCCGGACCATTCCCGGCTTAGGCGGGGACGTTGTATTTAAGTGGGTCCTCGGTTGAATGAGGTTTGCAACGTCAGCCGACGTTAAATAACCAATTATGGAGCGCTGGAATCCAACGTTGTTCCAACCTCACACTGACTTCAAGTGTCTGCTATCGCCGGCGACGATAAACCGATCAGAGAGCAGTGCGTCGTACGCTTACCTCCGCCACTTTTTGTAATAGCGGTACAACACTGGGCTTCAGCATCATATCACTGTGCATCTGTGTGGGTGAGGAACCTCCCAAAAAATGGCACCTGATTAGAGATAATGAGGTGAGGCGAGAGATGAGATGGACTTTAATGATCCCATGGTTGGGAAATTGTTTCGCAGCAGCAGCAGCAGCAGCAAGGACAGGACAGTGACAAGCGAAAAGTAAAAATAAATAAAACTCTGAAGTGTAAAAGTATGAAGTATAATCAGAGAAAAAAAGAAAATGAAGGAATAAATAATGAACAAAGTAGCGAGTGGATTTTTATTTTTCATTTTTTTTTTTCCCTTACGAAGGGGAATTCAAACTCAAGGCTATCAGTCACGCAGCAGATCATGGGAACAGAGCAGCGGCGAAAGAATACAACATTATTGAATCAATGGAAGGGAAGTGGAGAAAGCAAGCAGACGAACTGCGGCAAGTAAAGAAGCCCTGACACAGTTTCCAAGGGAACGAGGCGAGATGGTCACAGTTGGAGGACATATTTGTTACAACTGAACAATATTCTTATTTTGTTATTGTGAATGAGTTGAATAAACTTCGACTCAACTGACTGTTTAGTTTTGCTTTATATACCGCGTGTTTTACCACGCGCCTTGTAAAAGAGGTGCGCCTCATGTATGAAAATAGAGCCGTTCGCTGATCTCGCGCCTCACGGTCCGCAATAAACTCGGTACAGGGACGAGAGGTTTCGCAAAGCCGGCGGTCGCACGCTGGCGAATCCGCGGAGAAGTGCTTTCCCTCCTGTACTTGTACTTTAAGAGGGAAAACACACCTTCGGCTAGTTTCCCAAAGTTTCAGGGTAGTGCCTGAGAAGAGATGAATAATTCACAGAAAAAAGAAGCTTAGCACTAAAACTTCCGACTCGCACATACTTGAATAAACAAAGGCGCACTATCTTTTTTATTTTTATTTTATTTTGACAGGCAAACACACACACACACACACACACACACACACAGAGCACACACGGGAAAGTCTAATCCTACATGAGGGTAATCCTTGAGTGCTCTGTTGCTACTGGTAATTTACCTGTTGTTGTGACAGAAGTTGAAAATGAAAGGATTGGGAAATGGATATGCGCGCAGGAAGCCACATACGTACGGCACACACAAAGACGCAAGTTATCATTTAAAGCAGAAAAGAAAGAGAGAGGAAAAAAAAACAACCCTTCCTTTTTACGGCACGATACAGAAAGCAACACAAATGAGGAAAAAGTGCTATTCGGCGCGCTAAGAGATAGGCTGTACTCGTCTGAAAAGTTTATATGAAATATAAATAACGTGCAAAGTGCACTCGATTCCCAGGGCCGTCTTAAGGTGACCGCCCGCTGCAAACAATGCCTGCGTGAAATAGGCAACCACTCAATGAAGTGGATGAAGCGCCGGCGACTTCACAAACAATGGTGGACGGCGGCCAAGGCGGCTCTGGCGCAAGATCAATACTGGTTTGATTTACGCGTTTATTCAGTGTATTCTTTTATAAAATACCCATTTCCAGCCGACACATCGACTCGCACACAATGTGACTTATATACGGTACGCTAGGATTTCATATGGCGCTCGAGCGAATACCGCAGAGTAAAACGGCAACGGAGAACGGAATCGGACCGAGACCGAAACGCTGCGGAATAAAATCCAGCGAGAGACGTTGTCTGATGCAGAGAGAGGGCGGCTCACCACACCTTCTGACGCCGCCTCACGGTCCTCTGCATTTGGGGCTAACCGACGAAATGAAACCCCTGGAAGTGCTCTTCAACTCCCATTTCTCAACAAACAGCGAGGCTCCATTCAACCATGCTGAATTCTTCCCCGTGGGATCGGGGTCACCGTACCACATTGTTGTACTTTCTGGTGGTTTTTAGTCACTAAACCTAGACCTCCAGGAGCAAGCAGGACTTCTTGGTTACAGAAAGATATGAACAAAGCAAAAGCTGAGCTCTTCTCTTCTAAATACAGCCGGTCTTCTCAGTGGAACTCCGTCTCCCCCGTTGATACACGAGAATCCTCGGGGATTTGGAATTGCTTGTCGAGGTCACCAGAAGGAACAACAGTCTCGGCAAATGTCTGACACATTGTTCTCGTGGAGTGCATCAGGGTCAGTCCTGGGCGCCTGCAGGACCACCGTTCAAACATCTGGTAGGCTCACCTCCTTCCTCCACGGGGAACCCTTCAGTTCAGCATTCCGACGGGAAGCGAGGGATCGTGATGACATGTATGCTTCAGCTCCACACTCAGAACCACAGAAGAAGAAGAGGAAGATGACAAGGGAGGTGGAAGCCGCCACAGCGTTCATGGAATAATAACCGTCAGATGGTTGAAGGGTCTTTATCTTCTGCCTGCACTGCTTCACCGTGTGAGGAACTCCATGCTTATTTTGGCCACAATGTAGATGTTCCTCTGCGAGGCCTGGAAACCCGAGCAGGCCGGAGGAGCCCGGACTTCTCCGTCACTCCATCACTCACTGGGTTTGTGTACTTTGTCCCCAGAAAACGTCTGACCAGTGACCACCCGAGTTTTTAAGAGTGCTGCTCCGCAGCCTGCAAGACCTATCTGGTTATCTGCATGGCTTACGAGCTCCACCAACGTCAAAAGACCCTGCGTCGGAGGAGGACCTCGAATGGTCCCGAGAACTGAAGGTCCACGGTCCTCTGCTGTCCGATTGTACCAAGAAACAGCCTCCTTCCTGAGAAGGTTCTAGAAGCTGCGAGAAGTTCCTGCGGTGAGAAAGCCGCTCCGGGTTACTTCTGAATTCCATCGAAGTTGCTGAGTCACTCCGAGGCCAATGACCAGCGTCTAAAAAAAAAAAACCAAATCGGATTGCGAGTTCGAACCGAAGGTCGAAGAAAATGAAGACGTTTTAAACAAACAATCAAAATGACACTGATTAACGTTCATATTAATCCCTTTCCCATGAAACCGTTGACTTGCCGGCGTGGACGGCGGAAGAATCCATGCGATAAGAGGCCGCGCGGCTTCCTTTGGCGTGACGGAACGCGGCTATTTATATTTGACCAAGTCACACACCGGGCCGGCAGCGCACACAAACACACACGCCGTCCTACAAAGCAATTACACAATCATTCTTCACGTGCGAATGAGCTCGGCTGGTCTTGCTTTCACTCCATAAAAAAAAAATAAATAAAACGTGAATTTGCAAACTCGCCTGTGCGAATCCTGAACGCCGTGTGTGTGTGTGTGTGAGGGAAGCACTGAGAGAATTTTAATTTTGTGTGTGTGTGTGTGTGTGTGTGTGTGTGTGTGTGCGCGCTCGCCTGCCTTCGCTTGATTGTGCGGCGGAGGGTGGAGCGACGGGATTAAATCAATCACAGACGGGGGAGAATATTCATGGAAACGGAAGTGAATCCAACATGTGAGAGACAAAGACAGAGGGGGAGGACGGGGAGGCGACAGTGACTTATTAAATGACAAATAACCCCGGCGGCCGGCCGGCGTTCACGCACACACTCGCCCGCCGCTGCACTTTACCTCTGCCACGTTGTGTCGCCGGAGCCGCAATATCGCTCGCGATAAATCTTACCAACGTTCAGCGTTTTTGTTTTTTTTTTCGGCGGACAAACGTGTTTTGAATTTTCATGGCCGCTCGGACGTGTCGGCCGAGTCCTGATTCAGCTTTTTAAAGCGACCGTTTTGGAGTTCCCGGGTCGCTTTTTCTCTTTCCGACTGCCGGGACTTGTTGCAGTTCCACGAAGCATTTTCAGGGTGCGTTTCGGCCAGCGGAGGAAACAGGAACGTTGGACCTTTAGCTCCTCGAACCACTTCAGCTGCCGCTCCGAGGCGGGTTCTTCTCACCGTTCCACAGGGACTCGTATGACGAAGGCGATTGGTGGAGCTCATGAGCCGCGCCCACGACCAGACACTTCTTCTGGACTGCTGAGCGTCACTTTTAAACGCTATCCTGGTCACTGCTCAGATGTTTGCTTCGGACAAAATGGACAGAAGCAGCGAGAAATGGCGTGACGAAGAGGTCCGAGCTCTTCTGGCCTGCTTCTCCGCGGAGGGGTTTCCTGGGCTCGCAGAAGGAACGTCTACATCTTGGCCTGAATAAGTCTGGAGTTAGCTAAAGGCTAACGGGGTTCTTCACACGGCGAAGCAGTGCAGGGAGAAGATACTTGTCGAAATCTTCTTGTGGTGGCAAATGGACTTCAGAACTGAAGAAGCCCCTGGGATGAGAGGTGAAACATCTTCAGGTGGAGACATTCATGTCTGGTTGCCACCACAAGAAGATTTCAACGAGAACTCACCATGACCCGGACGACTGAGGACCTCCACGGTCACGGGGAGAAGATAAAAACCCTCCGGCCGTCTGGTAGTCCACGGCTATCATCCCACGGACAGCTTCCAGTTCCACGCCGTCCGTGTGGCCTCCTTCTTCTGCGGTGGTTTGTTTCTCTGAGCGTGGAGCTGAAGGTGCACATCCGTCCCGCTGGAAACCCACGGCAGAAGGTTCCCCCGGAGGAACTCATGACCATAAAAAGATCACTACGTATGAGCTGGCCAAATAGGACGGATGCAAATTTGCTTTTTTATTTTTTTTTTGTAAAACCACACTGGCGCTCAGCGGAGGCTCAGACACGACGGGATCCGGGTTGAGAAAACCAACAGCCGCCGGCGTTTAAAAGTTCTTTCAAAAAAATAAAAAAAAAGGAGGTTGCGCTGGAACCCCCGGTGTGAGTCGTGCGTCTGGGTTTTTTAAAATACCCGGGACGGCCGTGGGGTTGAAGGAGCCACGTGGATTTCCGGTTGATTTTCTGTCTCTGCTCCATTAAGGCAGATCTAAGGAACATCTCCGCAGTGTCAGATCTGCCGCGGAGGGTTTTTCCAGCCACGGCGTTCAGGATTCCGGCCCTGGCCGTCCGTGCGAACGACTCCCAGTGAGAGGAACGCCGCAGGAACGATAGCCTCCAGGCTCCCATCCGCCACGGACAGAAGAATAAAAAAACCTCTGTCTACTTTTTTCATTCCATCATTGTCCAGACCACTCCACCGCCGAAGCCTCTCTCAGCTCCGATTGGGCGAGAGGTGGGGTTCACCCCGGGCCAGACCATCTCACCCTCTCATTCCAATCACAGAGAGGCCGTTCACCATCTCATCCACACCTCCGGGGCGCTTAGGTTCTCCGACGAACCTCCTGCAGGTTTCTGGACCGCGGGAGGAACCCGGAGAACCCTGTGAGGAACCTCGACCGGACACGGGGGAGAAGATGGCGACTCCACCCGTTGGGAATTGAACCAGGGACCTTTCAGGCAAAAGCCAAGAAAACCACTTTCTGTTTCCTTCTTCTTCTTCTTCTTCTTCTTTATTCGCGGCGTAATCTGAGGCAGAAAATGGCCTCCGGTAATCTGCACCAAGTGTTTGATGAAATTAAAGGCGAGTTCTTTTTGGAAATAAATGATATTAGCCAGCCTGGTTTGTCTAATAGCAAGATTTTACAGGAAATAGAATCCAAACACTCCGGTGGCTTTTTCATTTTCATTATCCGAGACTTCAGAACGTGCAAACTTGAGGAAAAAAGATTAGCATTAAATCATTAAAAAGTTTCCCGTTTTTGGTTTTTTTTTGGGGGGGGTATTTTTTGTCTCGCACTTTGCGGCGTGCGATTTATTTTATTTCTTTCTTTTTGTTGTTCTTATGAAGCCGGCTCAGGTTGTGTGCAGCTGAGCAAAGCGTGACATTGGAGAATAAAGCAATAAGAAGAAGCGGCGGCAGCGAAAGGCCATAAAGGCGTAGCATTTTATTATTCTCCCCGTGTCTAAGTTGCTGTTGTTTGTGTGTGAACGGTTATTAATGTGTGATGACAAGGAGTTTTGCTCCTCTAAAAGCGGCAGCCGTGGCATTATAGTTCGGGGTTTTTTAATATAACGCTGAGTGGAGGGGAAGGCAGGCGAGGATCAAAGATGCCGCGGCCGGGGCGAGATCAGAGAGGGATGACGCCGCCGTGCGTTTTGTATTGTCGGAAACTTTGCGAGGCTTTTATGATGCCGCCGCGAGGGGAGGTGGGGGGGGGGGGGGCGCCCGGAAACTTTTTTTTTCCGTTTTTGGGGAGGCTCCTTGGAAAACCGGGGAAAAGCGGGGAGGCAGATT
>CAAKHD010014265.1:15032-27030 GCA_901007705.1 Fistularia tabacaria
AGTGGTAACTATTTAAACTGCACAAAGACAAAACAGGGCGCGGTCTCCGTCTCGAACGGGGGGGGGGGGGTGGCAATCGAAACAACCGCGAGGCCACACACACACACACACACACACACAAATAGGAGCGAGCGTCGGAGATCTCCACCTGCATCTTTGCAAGCTGACAGCTGAAGTGCTAAAGGGGAGATAGGAATGCAGGGCGACAATTTGCACCGCAAGGCTGGCTGATTGATCTCCACCCAAACCCACTGTGCGGGAACATGTGTGCGGGGCTAAGACGAGTGTTTCATTAAAACAGGTGACATGCCGGGGAGAAGATAAGGTGAACGTGTGTGTGTGTGTGTGTGTGAGTGTGTGAGTGTGTGTGTGTGAGTGGGTGCGTGTCGGTGTTTGCGCGCGACATCTCGGCGCTGATAACTTTTCAATCAGCGGTCGGGTGACTAACCGGAGACGTGGTCTTCGGAGCGTCGCCTGCGATCACCATTCATCTGCATCCTCGTCGGCGTGGGGATTTCTCCATTCCGTCGTTTAATTTGCGAGGACTATTTCTCCGCCCCGCTCCCGAGGTACACTTGTTTAACGCGTCGGAGCGTAAATTTCAGCCGCCCGCCGAGTTACAAATGGCTGCTTGCAAAGTTTATTGAGCCGTCTTGTTCACGGGGGCCATTACATGATGTTGAAAATGGCGGCAATCACCGCCTTCTCTCCGCCGCTTGAAGAGGTCACACCTCCTGCGAGCGTTTGCTAGCACACAATCGCGGCGTCGGTCAAACTCGGCAGCGTCTTTCTCTGCTAACGGGCGCAGTTAGCCGCAGAGCGATGCTGCGCGCGAGGAGACCAAAACAAGACGCCGCTTCTGCGAGTTAATCCTGCGGAGGCTTGTTGGACACCGAATCGTTTCCATGCGCTCATTCTTCATTCAATCAATGTCTTCACAACATCGGCAAATGCATCTGGAGCAGCTGGAAGGATCCACTGCGGTCATCTGACGACCACACAAAGGGTCTCGTCAAAGGTGTTGACAAGGCCAGCAGCTCAGCGGGAACACCGGAGGTCCTCCGTTGCGATTCTCTGAGTCGGAACCCAAATGCAGCGCCGTGCACAAGAAGCCATGTTACTCACCTAAGCTAACACAGGGGGGAAGTGACAGAACCCTGCAGAAGGTGCTGGAGATGCTGAGTCCGGAGGGGCCGATGTGCACAAAGCCGCCTCATAGCGTCCGCTCCACTTCTGGCGCGAAATTGGTTTTACCGTCGCAAACGGCAACGGCGTATCTCGGAATGATGGAATAAGTACCTTTTAATAAAAGATGGCAATCTAACAACGAAACCTACGTCCAGGACGTTGTAAACCGTAAGCCGAGGACATCCTGTATAGCACGGGCACTCTGCTAGCACCGCAGCTAACAGTTCAACATGTGAGCTGCGGGGAAATCGTTCAACTTCGGCATCAGCGGAGTGGTAACCGGTTAAAAGTGGAAGGCGTGCGTGATCTTCTCTCGGGTCGACGGTTGGAAAGTCCGTCCGAATTGCTCGCTAGGTGTTCTCCAGGTGATCCCTGCGCGTGGTCGAGGTCGCGACGGCGGCGGTGAGGAAGCCTTGACCGGATCAGCCGGAGCCTCGTGCAAACAAGGCGACGGCGGAGACACCGCGGGACCAATGGACGATCAGCATGGAGGGACAGGTAACGTGAAATTTTATACTATCTCTGTTTTAAAGGCCGAGGGTCAGCATGGCAAATTCCCGAATGAACTCTGCTGTCTTTAAAAAAAACCTTCTCTTTGCCGTTTAGGTGTTCAGATCTGCCCAGCAGCTGCGAGCACATGCACTCCAGCGCCAAAGCTATCTCCCGTTTCATCTCCACCGGCTTTGTCCGACCACCTGTGACGCCTTGAGAGGCCCTCTTGGGATTTTGGAGATTGACCTGCCTTTCTAATCCACCGTTCTCTCCTTTTTTTAGGCTCACAGTAACGCTTATCTGGGATCTCGAAAAGAAGTTCTTCATGGTATTTCATGTTATATAATTGAGAGTGCTGGATGTTCCCCTGAAGTTATTCCAACCAATCAAAAAAAGCCATTAGGACCCTCATATTTCATCATCTCCTGCTCCTTGAGCGCCAAACGTACTCGTTCCACTGCTGAAAATACCGCTTACGCACTGGCTCATGTTGCCTCGTAGGGCTAAACAAATGATCCCGGATGCAAGTTATCTTATTTTCCACCACAACTCAGTTCTCCTGAAAATGTCCTGTGTCTTAAATGGTTCAATTGCTCTGCAAACACCACGGAGGGCAGCCGATCTGACCTTCCCGGACACTCGGATGGAAATATTTGTTTTCTCCGCGAAAGAGGTAGTTAATAATGAAGAGACGGCATCTGCCTCGGTGATGACCCTTCAAACAAGGAGGAGCAATGACACGGTGAGACTTATTATGAGCTATTCAAAGGAGAGGCAGCAGAGCATACATGTCTGTTCTAGAAACAAGTGCAACAAGCAGGACATTAACTCATAAGAACGTCGGGCTCTAAGAGTGGCAGTCCAGCATCTACCTCCTGACGAAGCCTTCCACAGACACCCAACCCAAGTTCCATAAGTTCTATCTGCGAGGGTAACAAAGTTTATCATAAGAGGATTAGTGGATTTTTTAAGGTAAGCTAAGCTGTAATTTTGTGGATCTTTCAGCGGTGAGGTGTGTTTAAAGAAAACGGGGTAGCATGATAGGCGACGGCAACGTAAACGGATGAAGCGCTCTACAAATGTCTCATGTATTTAGGCACGGCTGGTGCAGCAGAAAGTCGCCTGAGATCATGTTTTACCAGTCACCGGGACTTGGATCCGGGAAGAAAAGTGTTCTCAAATCCCGAGGGATTGTGTCTTGATCACAACCAGAGAGAGCTGTCAGAAGGACAATGCCATCAGTGAATGCAATGAGGAAGTGGTAGGGATGTCGTAAACAAGCGAACCCCGAGCCACCTAGCATGGATTTTATCCTCCTGAAATGGCGAAATAAGGCACGTAGGCTTGTGTCTAAGTGAGAGGTCACGCTTTTATCAAGCGGTGGGAAGGGAACTCAATTCCAATGAGTGAAAACTCTCCTTGTGGGACCTCCACAGCCCCAATCCACTTCCACTGCAGAGAATGAGAAGCTACATTCGCAACTTTCAGACAGCCAAGTAGAAAGAGCACAGCTCTGAGAACTGTCCTATCAGATTTCCTTCATGGGACTATGTTATGCTGCCCTCCAAGGGAACTTTTTAGTCTAATTTTCTTAGGTTTACCGGCAGTACGGGACCAGGTTGGGGACCAGGTGGGGGACCAGGTTGGGGACCGGGTTGGGGACCAGGTTGGGGACCGGCACGACGCAGACGTGGAATAAACGTGCTCTATCAAAAGGCTTCAAGTGTTTCTCCCGCGCACCGCTCTGCCATTAGCTAACTCCGATACTAGTTGTGGCCAAAATGTTGACGTTCAGCTACGAGCCCCGGAAACCCGTCAGAGGCGGAGCAGAACGGAAGAGCTCGGACCTCTTCGACGCTCCCTTTCTCGCTGCTTCTGTCCGTTTCGTCCCAGGAAAACATTGGGGACTGCAAGAAGTATCTGGAAGTTGACTCGGCTTATGAGTTCGACCAAGAACCTACATCATACGAGTTCCCATGGAACCATAAAAAGTCCCTAAAAAAGGTTCTTGGAACCGAGGTCCATGCTCCCTGGTTCCTCTGCCGTCACGAATGCACCGAGGAAACGGCTCGCCTCCTGAAAAGTTTCTGGGAACTGCAAAAACCTCCTACCGTGCAAAAGCTGCTACTGGATCTGATAAGAGTTCACCTGAACGCCAGTGGTCTGCCGGTCTGAATGCCTGGCCGGGGGGGAAAAAAAAAAAAAAAAATCACTTTCTATCAGTTTGAAAAAAACGTCGAGAAAAAGCGTCAATCCACAAAATAGCGTCCGCGTTTCCTGTCGCCACGCAGGACGCTCCCCCTTGCCCCCCTTCGACGACGGAGTAAACACAATAATTACCGGGTGGCGCTCGGTGTTGTGTGAAATGACAGTGACCACGGCACAATGGAGAACGGGACCAATGCTGGGAGGACATGACAAGCATAATGGCCGGCTGAATATAAAGCGTGCCGGCACTTTATGCGCGGCCGAGGTAGCAGGGCTGAACCGACGCTAAAGTTTCAGCGTGTGCACGCGTGTGCCCATGCAGGCACTGGAATAATAATGAACGACGCAACAATGGTGGGACGAAACGCCACGACTCGATCTTCTAACCTTTCCCACCCGGTTATGGACAATAAATAGCGAATCTCGGCTGATGCCGTCGTTCGGGCGGCGTTTTTTGGGCTCGAAGCGCGCGCGGCTGGATCGAGCCGACCCGCTGCGCGGAAGCGGCGGTGCCACGCTTGAGGTCACCGCCCATCATCCGGTGCAAAAGCTGTCAAAATAGCCCACTTTGCTCTTTGGCTATTTCCAGAATAGCGTTTCCAGCTCCTATTCAACATTGCAGCAATAAATGCAGTGACAATAACTTTGGACATTTACATTTTGAGGCGATTTCACGTTGCTCGAGCCGTGACGGATGCGACCGCTGCTTGGTATCATTCGGCGCATCGATGAGAAGACGGCAACGTCTACTTCACGGCGCACGTTGCCGAGGACGCGTTAAGAACAAAACCGATATGAAGATCGAGGGGAGACCGCGAACAAAGAGGCACCATCGTTCACCCTCACATTCGCGCGTCAAACAGAGACACAAGCTTCATTTTGTCCATTTATAGGCCTCGTGTTCAGGAAGAACTTGAAAACAGCGTTTGAAAAAAAGGTCCACGTCACTCAGTGCTTAGTCCTCAGCGAGGTGATAATAATTGCAAAAAGCACGCAGGAAAAGGCAAAAAAACGACTGCTCCCTTGCTCTCTTTTTTTTTTTCCCGGCCGAAAAAAGTGGTGAACTGGGTTTTATAACACGGAGTAATTGGCAACACTCATCAGCTCTGGCGGAGTGTCACCGCCTCGGCGTGGAACGGAACTGACAAGCTTTTTGACAGCAGCCGAGTTGCGAGCCCGGGCCAGGCGACATCGTCTTTCTTCCAACACGCCGGTCGTGTTTCCCCGGCAGCAGACTGCAGCGCCGCTCCGACTCCGCGAATAAAAAGAGCAAGTCTGCCGGCAATTAAACGGCACGACTGTCAGGCTAACAGTGATCGTCGTGAGCGGAGACAGCCGCGGCAAGACGACACCGGTATTAGCAGGGAAATGTGGCGGAAACAGAAAAGAAATTCCGCCGATTTGAGATCAGGAGGGCTAAATTAACGCGGGCCGAAGCCGCCCGTGTGAAAAACAACACGGCGATGAAAAGCAGCCCGATGATTATCCACTTACAGAAAGAAAAAGAGCACATTTGAAATCAGCCATTCATCTATCCTGCTTCTCCTCCATTGGGCGCCAGTGGATCACAGGGCCACATGTAGAGACATTCACTCCCATTCACACACTGGGCATTCCGCCGTCTCCGGTGGACCTCCTGCACATGTTTGGACTGCCGGAGAACCCGGAGGAACCCAAAGCAGACATGGAGGCTCCACAGAGAACCTTCCAGGAGACCTTTTTGGCTCTAGACCAATGTTTCCCGACCTTTTTTGAGCCACGCCACATATTTGACGTTTGAAAAATCCCAGGGCACTCCGACAAATGAATGTGTCAAAAACATTTTTAACAAAATAGAATGAAACTGTGTGTGAAATCTGGCCCCGTTTGCTTGAACACAAAGCCGACGTTCTTGCGGGAAGTGGCTGTTTGGATTTAGCGACGGGTTCGGCAACTCTGTAGCTTTCGCAGCTCTCTCGCTCGTCTCGGCGGTTTCCTTCAACGACGCCGCCTGTTTCTCGGTCGCAGATCAACAAAACGGTCCGTGTTGTTATGTTGCAGTGAAGGGTGTTGAGTTGAAGTTCGCTTGGAAGCGTGGCGCTGCTGCACACCAGCCGCAACCCAGTGGGCTCCGTTGGTTTCCCCGGTAAAAGTGAATCCAAACGCGATCTAACTGTCATGGTTCTTCCTGTCCCTGCGTGCTGCCCTCACAGCTGGACGCACCAAGACACATTATTAGCGTTGACTAAATAATTTGGGCAAACTGACGTGCCACAACTCGGTGGATGGGAGACACCGCACTCCATCACCCTGCTTGTTGAAATAAGTTCGAAAAAGGATGTCTGTAAAAGTTCAAATCGCGTTATTTTTTTTCCACAGAGCCATTCGGACTTAACTTTGAAAAACCAGCGCTGTGCGGTTAAAAGAAAGAAAAAAAAAAAAAAAAAAAAAAAAAAACACCTATTAATACACCTTTCAGCCGCGAGCAGCTTCATCTTCACATGTCCCTGTGCGTGGGCGGGCTGACTGAAGGCCGAGGACACAGAGAGCCTGCAAGGCGGAGAGCAGGGGGAGCGCCGACGCAACAGCATCTCCAGTGATCGCCCTCATCCGGACCGACGTGGATGCGAACGCGACGGTCCGGAAACATCAGCGCCTTCAACGCCTTCATAGCCGCCCCGCGCAGGATTTGCAGCCGCTCGCACCAGTCCGGAGCGGAAAGGGGCGGTTCTGACTGCGCGAATGTAATCAAAGTAATCCGTAATCCGAGTACTCACCATATGCGCGTTTCGGCTCTGTCGGCTGCCTGGTTGTACTGCTCGGCTGTCTGCTTGTAACTGTCAAGGTTCTGGAGGCAGAAGAGACAAAAACAAAACACAAAGGTCGTGAGAAACCGCAGGCGTGCCTCCGACCGGGAGGTTGCCGGTGGGATTCCCAGGCTCGGGCGGTCTCCACGCCCCGAGCTGCTCCGGATGCTAGCACGCCGCGAGCATGCTGTACCGATGGAGACCGTTTACTGCAAGGAGCCAAAATTTAAATGTATAGAGTCGCTCACAGCTCCGGTCGCGATGAGCCGCCCACGAGGCTGTATTCAAACGCCCATGACTTCAATAAAAAGCGTCTGCGGGGGGCCGAACCCCGTATTCGACACAGTCTTTCCAGAAGCAACGCGCTGCCGTGGGGTTTTACGACGCCGCCATGTGTTCGAGTCCTTGTTTGCGACTGGGAAAAGGATTGGGAGTATCAATATTCTGCACGGAGGGAGCGCGAAGAATCCCGGAAGAGACTCTAAAATGTAACATCTGGTTTTGATGTGACCTGCAGCAGCCGGCGGTATTTTCCGGTCCCCTCTCCTGGAATCCACTTCGGGTTTGGGCGTCCGCGCCGAGCGGGCTTCGGCTAGAGGCAACAGAACAAACCCCGAACACGATCCAATCTCCTTTCGGCGGCGTCTCGCACAATAATCACCATTTTAAAACCAATGAACGCGGCACTCGTGCTTTTTACTTAATTATTCCCTTAAATTCCCCATAGACGGGCTGATAGGAGAGAAGATAATTGAGGCGTCTGATCGGGGAAGGAGATGGGATCAAACACAACCTCCTCCGCGGTCCCTGGCCGCCGACGCCTCGACTGCCCCCGAGTCATTTTCATATCTCATTATTTCACACTGATCCACAGACATGCTTCTGCTAATCTGAAGGTCTGGCGTTAGCAGAGGCTCAAGTAATTTCATAGGGATATTTCCCTTAATCTCATCTGCCGCTATTCACCACAGTTGGGTAATCTGCACCTCAATCCCTTCCTTCGCCGCCGCGCAAAGAAAGAGGGTTCAATACGAGTCCAAAGTCAAGCACAGGCATGACACAAGGATTACAATGTAATTTGAAAGGGCCTATTTTTACTCCCCCCGATCAGTGAAACTAAACTACAAAAGCATCCATTTAAGTTGTAGTTCAAAAGCAACGTGAGGGCGGCGGGAGGGGGGGACCTTCTGCCGTGTGGAGATTCTCCTCGGTAATTACGAGTTCCACCACTTCTGACGGAAAAGCCTGGGCCGCGGGACCAGCGGAAGGGACGCTGAGGTATCTCCAGCTTCAACGCTGGGTGGAAATGGCACGCCCGCGCCTCCGACTACGTTTTGATTCGTTTACAAATGATTCATCGTCACAGGAGGACTCCCGGGTCTTAGACCATTAGATCATCGGGAACACGTGTCCAACTCGAGTGTGGCCCGCCACGTCATCTCAGGTGGCCCGCGAGAACGTCCACAAAGGTCTGATTGTCTGGAAAATAAAGAGGTCAAACGCGTGCATTGACCAGAAACTACATTTCCCGCAATGGGCATCGCAGTGGATCCTCGTCAGGGCCGTTTTCAACAAGTGGAATTGGGAAATAAAAACGATCCCCGAACGTCCAGGAAGGGAAAAGTTGCTGCAGGTGGGAGAATCTTTCAACAAAGACGGGAAGGCGAATACGTGTTTGTGCTTCAAGGAGAAAAACAACGGTCTATTGGATTGATGTTGGAACACAGCAGCTAGGAAACTCTTTTTTTTTTTTTACATCTATTCAAATGGAGATGTAGCATTTTGAATTTGAATGAGTCATAAATTCAGAGTTGTTTAACACGAAGCAGTAGCTACATTTATTTTACATTACATTTGTTGACATTTCTACTGTTAGTGTGGCCCTTTGAGGGCGACCATTCTGCTGATGTGGCCCTCGGTGAAAATGAGTTTGAGGCCCCCCTGATTTAGAACGAGCGGAGTGCGGCACCAAAAAGGGACGGGCTGAGAAGAATTCATAAAACAGAAGCTAATCTGGAAGTGCTCCCTGGAAGCTCTGCCCAGATCTTCAGCGTCCCTCCTCTGCCCCCGTCCGAACCATCTCCGTCTGCGTCAACCTCCACACCAGTGCTTCTTCACCTTGATGGAGGTTCTGAACCCGCCAGTTTCATACACGCATTCACCCAACCCTTCTGAACAGGAAAAATAAAGTAGGATTTCTTTCAAATTCAAAACATAGGTTTATACAGTGGCCTTGGTTATGGGTTACATTTTTTCATTTTCTTTAAAAACCAGGACTCTGAATAAAAAAAATAAATTAAAAAAAAAAAATTGCGACTGAAAAATTCATTGCATTCTTTTCACTCCATAAAATATTTGTAGTTTATTTTTTCATGTGTGATTCAGATAAAAGTTTTTTTTGTTGGATTTCTCTGCGACTGGGGTTCAAAAATGCAGTTTTTATAAAATCAGATATAACGTAAAAATGACTATATAACTTTTGATTATTGTTAAGTTTTAACAAGTTTTTGTTAAATTTCCCTTCCCGAGACTTTTTTTTGAATAAATTCTTGAAATGAATTTTGCTTATATGGCAAAAAGAAGCGATGCCTCGCCATCCGTTACACATGGAAATCCATACTGTGCATATTCAGCCGGGCACTTTCTTACTTTGCTGGACGTCGTTAGTTTGAAGGGATTCAAATATGAAGAAAGAAATCACGCCACCGTCACAATTCCACGACTGAGCGCAGGCGGACCAAGCCATGTGGCGCGATCTCCCGCAGCCAATGATGTGACGTCACAAATCAGACGAGGCCGGGTTTGTGTCTCGACCTCCGCCGAACCCCTGGGGTTCCATCCAACCCAGGTTAGGAGCCACTGCTCCAGAACATCTAACAGCGGTGTCCCTCTGACGGACCTCCTCCGGCTCGGTCTTCTCCTCGGCGTCTCTGAACACGGCTGCTCTCGCCTCCGTCTTCACCTTTCCATGTCTTGAATCTCCTCCGTCTCCGCTCAGGGAAGAGCCTGCTCGGTTTCCCGTCCAACCTGCCGCCCCGCTGAAGAGCCCGTTGGATTTTTTTGAGAAGATCAGAATTACTGCGGCGGTGGGAAGGAGGGTGGCCGGGTCATCCGCTGTTTTTTCGCTGGAGCCGTCAAAGCCACAGCTTCCCTTTCGCCTTTCTCTTCACCAAAAGTGAAATTTTCTTTTTGGTCCCACAACAAAGAGCGGGGCGACCTTTGCGAGATCGGCTCCGCATCGCGGGAGAGATGTTTCGATTCCGACCCGACTCCTCTTGAGGGCGGTTTCCATCTGAAGGCCAATTCGAAGCGTTTCTGACCTCGGGGCGTATTTTCATATGTATTTTCGTCCGGTTGTCGGACGAAGACCACAATGATTGGAGCTGGTCGAGCGCTGAACAGGAAGCTACCGCACGTGCTAACGCCGCCCACCGTCTTCTCCCGAGTCCTTCTCGACGTCTCCCGTTGGGCGGATTCCCAGGGGGCGTGGCCTGATCTGCTCGCCAGGCGTCCACCTTTTATGAATATTGGAGCGATTGATGTATTATTTCAGCTATTAGCGTGTAGCTATTAGCGCTACTGCTATTGTTAGCAGCAGATCCTTTGAGCCGCTCTGTCTCAAACCGGGTCGAGGCAGAAGGGTTCCTGCACCGGTGTTTTCCTCGCCGGGGGGAATGTCGGGCTTTTGAAAACGATTTTAAAGCGTGCGGTCCGGACCTGCGCTCACTGTGTCGTGATTTGGCGGCGCATCAGTAAAATGCGACGTGACTTGCGGGCAGAAAAAAATAAAAAATAAAAATGGCGTCCTTAGGAGTGTCGCACGCTGGTGGATTCTACGGACTTGATATGCTTCCCACATTTGAAGATCAAAAAAACTGGGTATTCGCTGTGCCTGGCACCGTTTCCCGCCTCCTGCAAAAGAAAACTGAGGCGGTGACAGTGAGTAATTAGTCTCAGACTAATTTGTGGCTTTTGTTTCAATCAATTTAAATCAAAGAAAGTCAAAAAGGGCTGTTTCGTTGTTTGTTTGTTTTTTTCCAAACTTCCTTTTCCAGGAATCAATGTTCTTCAGCGGGGGGGTGGAGGGGAGGGTTGTCCATACGCTCTGCCTTTGGTTTGGTTTCAGCGAGGCGACCAAAGGCTCGCCTGCTTCCTGCACATTTACGACATGGACTCACATACATGTACTTGTAAATACACATGTATATTTTTGTACATGTATACATGTCTAATGTTAATTTCTAATACTTTATTAATCCCCCTCCCTACCTTAAACCTCATTTTCATTTATTTATTTTAATATTTACAATTTGTTTTGTTTTTTTAATAATCTATTCATTTTTTTTAATTATTATTCGCTATTTTATTTGCTATTCTCTTCTTTATTTTCATATAGAGCTTTATTTTGATTCTTCGTCACTTCATTCTGTGAGCGGGAGCTGCTTTCAACAAAATCCCCGTCTGGGATCAGCAAAGCGTTCCGATTCTGATCTGATTCCGTCTTCGGCCGAACTCTGAACGAGCCGGTTTCAAGCCAGGGTTTCACCTGCAACCTCTTGACTGCAATAAACCCAGTCTGCTTCAACTGAGCGGGCCTGTTTTTTTTGTTTTGTTTTGTTTCATGGTTTTTGTTGTTCCTGTACAGAAGAGTGAGGTCGGCGGTTCGATTCCCGGCCCGCCCTTGGACGCGATCCGCTGCGGAATAATGCAACGCGTTCAGGACACAAAGTAAACGGTCTCCGTTGATTCAGAGCGCTCAACATCTTGCGGTTGCAAAGCGCTTCACTCCGGCTGACGTTCGCTCGTTCACGCAGCAACGGCGGCAGAGCTGCCGTGCAGAGCGCTGAGCGCTCCGTGGGGAGCAGCTGGGGATTGCATCGCTTGCCCAGGGACAGTTGGGCATGCAGACCGCCAACCCCGAAATAATACATTTATAAATAGTCAATAATAATCAAGATAACTTATTCCGGTCAAAGTCGTTTGTAAGGTAGTTGGAGGTCTAAAATTGCTATAATTGGATTTTTGAATCTCAAGGGGCCGCGTTGGATAGCTGGCGGCGGGCGCGGCGAAACCGGCGAGACCGGCGCCCTGCAGCAGCCGGGCGGAAGGGGAGCCGAGGCCGATGCCGCGGCGGCGAGAAAAAAAAAAAAAAAAAAAGCGGCTTATCGCGAGCACGTGCGCTCGGAGCTGTTCCCCGTCATTTGCACCCACGGGGACGAAAGTCCAATGTGCACAGACAGAAAAGGGGGGGGGGGGGGGGGGGGGCACCCCCCCCCGGGAAGGGGGGGGGGGGGGGTTTCGGGGGGGGCGGGGGGTTTTGGGTT
>CAAKHD010014265.1:33568-49489 GCA_901007705.1 Fistularia tabacaria
CCAAAATAAAACCATGACTTTTGAAGGGGGGAGAGAGCGGGTGAGCACGGGAGGGAGGGAGGGAGGGAGGGGGGAAGAAAAAAAAAAAAAACAAGAAAAGAGTTAGCGGGAAAGAGCAAGAAAGGTGCGGTTGTTGAAAGAAAAGAAAAAAAAGGTTGCTTACCCAGGCATCCAAATCTGCTGGCTGGGAGAGAAAGGAGGATCAGGGGTGAGTGAGAGAGCGGAAGGTAGAAGGAAGGCACGGTGCTGAGAGATGGCGATAGTGACAAATAATAGCAGCATAATAGACAGGTACAATGGAGGGAAAACAAAAGGGGTGCGAAGGTTGAGATTAAAAAGGAAAAATGGGAAGGAGCCGCCGCGTTCCGGCGGGGAAGGAAACGAAAAAGCAGTAAACAAAAAAATAAATTTGCCGCGGTAATTTGTGAGGAAAGGAGGTTGCAGGTACGGAATAATCAACACGACCACGGGAAACATTTAGACCGTATACCGCCTATTTGGACAAGACGGCCGAGTGTCACCATGGAAACACCTGGTTTTTCAGAAAGGAGCCGCGCCCTCGGTGCCGTTCGGCGTGCTCGCTCCTAAACGGCGAGGCTCTGCACGCCGAGCCGAGGAATCAGCTGGACCGGAGTTCCCCGACTCGCCGGATTAATCCTGGGCGCTTGGATCAACTGAAACCTGCTTCCACAACAACATCTTTCACAGCGTGTGTGTGTGTGTGTGTGTGTGTGTGTGTGTGTGTGTGTGTGTGTGTGTGATTCAGAAATAAGGCCGTTTGTTTGAAAAATGCAGCACGAGTGATCCGTCCTTATCGGAATGTGAAGTGCTTTGAAAAAACAAGCGTAAATAAATCTGACGGGGCGACAAATACAGACATGCAACTGTTCACTCGCTCATTCACACCTCCTTATCCTTTTCACCGCTTTGTCACTTTTATTGCTTTTATTTTCATTGTTTCGTTTGGATCTGCGTTTTGTGTATGCGCGGTGTATGTCCGCACGCTGTTGAATAAGGCGCCTTAAATAAAATGTTTCATTGTTATAATCACGCATCTGGACAAAAACAGGCTTTCCGAGGAACCTCCCGCGTTGCCTTTTTGGACAGCGGAGAACCCTGAGGTGGAGAACGCGGAGAACGTGTGGGAACCCGACCATGCTGCGAGGCAGAAGTGTTAACCACCCCGCCCCGCCGGACCCGAAAAGTTTGCGAGATAAAATCAGGTTAGGGTGCGAATGAAAATCCTGCCCATATTCCCGCTAATCCGCGGCGCTAATCCACAAATGTGTGCCAGTTTGCTGTTGACACGTCCACTGCTTTTCCAAACCCAAGATGGGTTGAGAACAAAGCTCTTGATCCGCTCCCTTCGCCCGATGACACAGCGGCCCTGGAGCTGATTCTGGGACATGACGAACCTCTCTGAAGATCTCTCAAGTCCTCTGCTCCGGACTCGCAAAATTCTTATCATATTAACTTAAAAGCGGGAAAAAGAAAAAACCCTCAGGTTTTGCTGCGCAACCATTAAAATGCTTCTTTTTCAAAAAATCAGCTCTTTTGCTGCCCGCGTTTAAACGCCAGCCACGTTTCAGAGGTAGACGTTATTAACTTGTTTTAAAGCCAGTGAATGTGTTTTTAATGTTTTTATTATTCATAAACCTGTATGTACAGAACACGTCTTGCCAGTGGCTATAAAAGATTATACGAGCTCATAGCTTACTATACATTTACTGCCCCATTATCAAATAATACAGTCATATTCCCCGACCCACTCAAACCAAGTGCTCCCAGTCCAGCAGTGCAAACACAAACACACACACACACACACACACACTCACAACAGATTAGATTGGCGTGTGGCTCTAATGGTTCATGGCTCACAAAATACCACTGAGCTAAATGTAAACCCACAAAGCCAGATGCGTGTGTGTGTGTGTGTGTGTGTGTGTGTGTGTGTGTGTGTGTGTGTGTGTGTGTGTGTGTGTTGAGTAATCTGTGTTTGCCGTACAGCCGACGCCATCTGTTTAACCTCGCTGCTCCTTCCTCGCTCGCCCGGCCCTTAAAAGTGGACGTGCGTCTCGAGTGCGGCGGCGTGTGCGCCAGGGACCCCTACGGAGCGCTCGCGGGAGAATGGGCGCCATGTTTTCTCAGCCGACTGGACTTCGGCGGGGAAAGTTCAAGGGCTTCTGGAAGTTCAGGTTCGGCGACTCGTTGTGTTTGCAGATGTGAGCCTCTCACAGAGAGGGCAACCGCCGGGTTCCTCCGGGTTCCTCACACATGCAGGAGGTTCTCTGGAGACCGTCAATTGTCCGTACGTGTGGATGAGAGGGTGTGTGGTTGCATCTTCCTACATACTGGTGAATGACAGTGAATGCTTGCGTTAAAAAGCCCACTTTGTTTCTGTGTGTTTAACTGTCATTGAAATAACACCGTTCAGTCGGTGTCTCTGGGTAAGTCCTCATAGATCCTACGCTCCTGAACGCACCGCGGTTATTCCAACGCACCTGCGTGCGATGCGGCAGAAGCTATTTTATTCCCCTTTAGCGCAGCAGAGGCTCGTTGGGTTTTTCACCTTCCTTCGTGTTCACCTGCTTTCCTTGGTTTGTTTCTGCGTGTGAATGACAGAAGGGGAGTTCAAATATGTTTAATGTCCAAGTTGAACGCTAACATTATATTAACTTGGCTGATGCGAGTGATACTCTTCTGCTAAGCTAATCAGAAGACCGCATGCTGTCCATGAGCTCCTTGTGAAGGATTTGTTTGATTCATATAACGCCATTGTTTAGTAAAAAAACATCCTTTATTATCCTCTGTTTGTGTCGAATGAACAGGATTATACTGATGGTTGTGTTCTATTGCTTTTACAGACCGCCGCAATAAATCCATCTAAAAGGGAACATCTGTACATCTTGTGTTCTTCAGCGGGAACACCAACCCCCCTTACCTTGCCGCTCTAAACCACGTAATTCCCAGAGAGAACCACTCTCCTGTTTAGCTTGCATGTCTCTATATCAGTGTTTCTAACCGCTGTGTCGCGCCGTGAGAGACCATCAGGAAAAATGCCGTGGAAAAATGCCCACTTTCATTTCATTGGTCCAAAAATGATTTATTCAATGCAAATAATGTGTCTTGGTGCGTCCATAGACGTGGGCCGCACGCAGGGACAGGCAGAACCATGAAATGCGCTTCCACTAGATGGCAACAGGAGGTGAATGAACCCGCGGATCTACCTGCTGCTGCTCAAACAGCAGAGACAGCGGCAGTGATGCGCCGGGGAGACATATTTGAAAAGAAAAAGTACTCCGTCAGGACCCTCTGGTGCTGAAGAACATTGAGACCAAGATGAAGACCCGAGTACGAGTCGCGGTCTGAAGGAAGCAAAAAAGGGTGAACTCGAGACGATACGATGAAAGTTGGATCGCGTTCGGATTCACTTTTACCGGGGAAACCAACGGAGCCCACTGGGTTGCGGCTGGTGTGCAGCAGCGCCACGCATTCCAAGCGAACTTCAACTCAACACCCTTCACTGCAACATAACAACACGGACCGTTTTGTTGATCTGCGACCGAGAAACAGGCGGCGTCGTTGAAGGAAACCACCGAGACGAGCGAGAAAGCTGTGAAAGCTACAGAGTTGCCGAACCCGTCGCTAAATCCAAACAGCCACTTCCCGCAAGAACGTCGGCTTTGTGTTCAAGCAAACGGGGCCAGATTTCACACACAGTTTCACTGGTGGAGTGCCCTGGGATTTTTACAATGTCAAATATCTGCCGTGGCTCAAAAAAGGTTGGGAAACACGTCTCTGCATGTCATGTGAATTAGTCAATGCAGAAAGGATAAGCAGTAAAGATAAAGATATTATTAATAGTTACTCACATTCCCAACTGCACACATTTTCTATAACCGTTCCCTGCACAAGACATGTTTTTTATTCCTTTTTTTATTTCTACATTTAGTATTCTATTGTATCTATATTGTACTTTGTTTATGTGTATCTACATCCATGATTTGCATATTCTTTCTATTATCATTATTTGCACACGTTTCTACCCAGTAATGCTGCTGTGACAGCTAAATTTCCCCGTCTCGGGAGCGTTAAAGTCTATCTCATCTTATCTTGGTAGTATTATTAGCAGCATCCTTCAGTAAAAACACTCGCACACAAGTGAATTGAAACGCTTTGGCTTCCTTATGCCGCGAATATGGCGGCCCACCTGTCCCCCGGTTGCCATTCCCGGGCGCCGTCGGGGAGAAAAGAAAAAAAGCGCGGCGCGACAAAGACGGCAAAACACAGAGGGGAGAAGCTAATCGCTAATTCAGTGTGAACTCCCTCCCGTCGCATCGACGCTCACGCCCCGGGTGACGGCGCCATTTCTGCACGGCGGTAAAAGCGGCGGCCGTCGCTCCGGGACGATCGGCTCGGAACTGACTTGAAAGATGGATGCGACAAATCCAAGCGTGCTGCAGGGAGGGGGCGGGTCTCTGCAACAGGCCGGCTCCGACTGGCATGAAAGGAACTGTCCTGTCGTGGCAAAACACAAGGGGTCGCGATAATGTGGGTCTTGCTAATAGTTAGACCAACACACACACACACACGCACACACACACACACACACACACACACACACACACACACACACACACACGCACACACGCACACACGCACACACACACACACGCACACACGCACACACGCACACACGCACACACACACACACACGCACACACCTGACATCCTGAAACCGAAAATGCATCACGTGTGGAGACCGGCAGACGCCCACGACCCCAATTGTCTCAGTCTCTCTCGCATTCCAGTGGATTTACCGGAGAGCGATCGTCAGTGCACAAATCACGAACGCGCACACACAAACGCACATGCGTACGCACACACACACACCCACACACACATACACACACACGCACACACGGATGCTCGATAATGACTAGCATATAGGTGATACAGGGGTGTTTTACTTCCGTACCTTTGTTTCACAGGCTTTTCAATCCCACATGGGAAAAACTGACATCGCGGTGTGATTTTTATTCTCTTTGTTTAATTTTTTTTTTTTTTTTTTTTATTTTAAAAATAAATCCAGCAAGGCTTTTTCAGCGTGACAAGGTAAGACTTTCCCCCGTCCTGGCTGGTGGTGGAGAACAGGAGAACGATTGTTGCGAACGTTAATTAAGAGGAAAATCACGTCGGATGCTGTGAATGACGCAAGTCAGGCTGGTTGGGAGTGCGAGGGCCGAGGGACGCCGTCGTGATGGTCATTAGCAGAGGCAGACGCGGGTCTGAACAGAACCGAGTCGGCGCCGCAGAAGCGTGTCATTAGCTCGCCGCCTTGCTTCAAGGAAAAATTTGCCACACTAATTCCAGTTGGCGTCGATCGTCAAGGCGATTGAGAGTCGACCGAGCGATAAATTCCCCAATCGCGACCCGTCGGCGGGACGGCTGGAGACGACGAAGCGTAATCCTTTGAAGCGTACGGCGGCGGCATTGGCGTCCCGTACGACGCGAGGGCTGCTTCAGCTTGGGATTAGCGGGATCTGGCTCTGGACGGCGGGAAGCTGAGCTGTCACTCAAAGCAGACACGTCCTCCCTTGCAGGAATATTTTTAGCTGACGTTGCCCAGGGAGGTATCGGGCTACTCTTACTTGATTTCCCTTTGGCAACATTCAAATGTTCTGCTGCAAAATATCAGCATGTTTTTAATATTTCATTTCTACAAATGAAGGGGTAATAGGTACAAAGTTAGCTAACGTTAAAAATAAAATCAGAGACGTTCGGAGCGATGGGACTGTCCAGACGTCGAGGAGTGCAGATGTTCCGGGAACGCTGCTGATGGCTGGCAGGCAGGGCGGTGTTTTCGCACGTCGTATCATATTCACTCATTCATTCAGTCAGCATCCAAACCCGCTTACGCTACACCCGGGGCGGAGGGGGAGCTGGAGCCGGTCCCGGCAGCCGTTGGGCGAGAACTTCACCCTCCCATCCACACGTCTGGGTGTCTGGTGAACCTCAACGCTGGGTTTTTTTTTTGGACACGGGGAGAACGTGGCGACGCCACGCAGAACACCGACTGAGTGGATTGCACCGGGGGCCTTCTTGCCGTGAGGCGGAGGCGCTAACCGCTAGCCCGTCATATCAACGATCTCCATCTCAATCCGCTCCGGAGCAGGTCGTACAGTATCTACAGCGGCCCTGACGCTGAAAAGTGAAATCCGAACCGAAAAGCTCGCCAAATCACTAATCCTGTTTTCTGATCCAGACAGCAGATCAGCTGGTTTGTGTTGCTGGGTGACTTTGCTCTCGCCGCGCTTTATTTGGGATCCAAACAAATTATTACCCTTTGTTACGGCCCGATGGCCGGTGTGGATTTAAGTCCGAATCTACGTCGTTCGGCCCGGTTTTCTGTTTAAGCGTTTAAGATGATTTGCAAATATTTTGTACACAGAGCAAAGTGAGACGCCCACTCTCACCGCTGGGCGGGATTGGAGGGGATTTGGAGTTTTAACATCTGCACAGCTCTGCAAACACAACCGCGGCAGGTGAACCCGCGACACACACACACACACACACACACACACGAACACACACACTGTGCTCGTCTGAACGTATTGACGAGCATCACCGATTGGAAAAACACCCAAATTAAGACACATCCTGTCTTCAGCGTGAACCGACTCGGGAGAACCATCGGATAGTTTCATTTTTGACGCGTCTGTTGTCTTTCCCTGCGATTATCTAACGCGTAGAGTCGTACGGTGAGTCAGCGGTAAATATCCATGACTCAGTTGGACAAACCCGTTTCAGGGAACATTAGAAAGTACAAAAATATTCGTTATTATCGTGACTTTTAAGACTTCTTATTCCAAATCTTATCTTAAATCATCAATCTTATCTTAAATTATCTTATCTTAAATCAAAGCGCGCCGACTGTCATCGATACACATATCATAGCAGGAGGAAAAACAAGGCGGCCCCGCTCACGCAGGTCAAACGAATTTTAAACTCCGTCTTCGGGCGATTCCCTCCCTCCCAGCCGTCTGCAGGATATGCAGATAAAGGTGTACCGCCGAGAAGGACCGATAATGGAAGTTAGGAAGATGTCGGCTGAATGGGAGAGTGATGGGAAAGAGCGGAGATAAGGCGGGAAACAAGCGCAGCGGCGAGAGCGGCGACGCCGGGCATTCGTCTCCTCCACTCATTCTGCATAATTACTTTCTTCACATAAACTTTGAAATGAGTGTTTGGCAAAATCGCACTTTCCTCGGGAACCAGACTTCCCCGACTAATGCGTATCAAACTGCACTCCGACTAAATCAACCGGATGTTTTACTGTGTCAACTTTAAAAAGCAGACGATTAGCCGCCTTAATGATCTGCACCACAGGAACCGGGGCCTCTACTCGGAAGCCTTTCTCAAAAAATTCCGAGCGCCATGCAGGCGGTTCACTGGAGACCCGGACGGGTGGATGACCGAGTGACCTGGCGGAAGTCTCGACACGACGAGTGAATGAGAGGGCGAATGCTTGGTTGTCTGGATGTGAACGGTCTAATGCAGTGATCCCGGAGCTTCTTTTTGCGCCACGGGCCGGTTTAACGTCGGACGATATTTTCCCGCACCGGCGTTTAAGGCGTGACGGATAAATACAACTAAATCAAATGATATGACCGGCATTCAAAAACTGGTATTTTCAAAATCTAAATCGCGTGAATCCACCATGTGTGCAACTTTACTAGCAGCGTCCTGGTGACATGGCCGAACGCAGAATCCTCGGTCTCCAAGCGGTGAAGCAGTTTTTGAAGGCTTCATTGCCTCACTGGAGAGCCGGTTGCAGCATGTTCTGCAGAGCGGGCTCAACGCGTGGAAACAACCCGCTGCAATAAATCCATATTTCAAGTCAGATTCCCGCTATTGTCTGTTAAACGCAGCCTTGTTATTCGTCGGCTCTTCTTCTGTCCCCTCATTGGCTCTTTTACTCTGCGCAAAGAAACTCTCCAAACACGTTGTTCATTTTGCTAGCATTGGGGGTTTCAATTTAGCGGTAATGTGCTATGTGTTAGCGGGCGGCGCAGCCTCTTTCAGAAGGTAGCAGCTGCAGGTAAGTCATGTGAGCGAGGCAAAGCATCTGGACATGCGTCCACAGCGAGTCACGGACAGATGTGGCGGAGAGAATCCACTCATTCTCCAAAATAAAAAAAACCTTCACAGTTAAAAAAAAAACGGAAATAATGTAAGTTATGTGTTCTTTCTGTGCAGCCCGGTAGCAGTTGACCCAGGGACCGGTACCGGTCCACGGCCCCGGGGGTTGGGGACCACTGCTCTAAGGCCTCTGCATGACGTGTGAATGAGAGGGCGAATGGTTGCAAAGTCGTCTGCTTCATGATTTATATATATTTTACAGCTTTAACACCCTCCCCACACCCTCATAAACCTCCCCCATACTTAATCGGGGAGGTTTATATACCCTCCCTATACTCTTAAACCCAGAGTAACACGACGAGCAGCGATCGCAGGTCCATGTGAAACGGACGAGGCGGGACGCTGAAGGCGTGCTACGCGCAGCAGATGCAGGGAGCGATGCTTCAGCCGCTGAGCCAATCAGAGCCCAGGATACACAACACCGTGCTCTGGTCGGTCGCCGCCCAAGAAAAACGCTTATTTTACCATGAAAATAATCGAAATCATAAATATATGAAGACATTTATACTGCAAAAACCCTTGGTAGAGCAAAAAAACTGCGATATAAAATTGCATGCAATTATATATCATATTTTCGATCCGCGAAAGGTGAACCGGGACATGGCGAGGGTTTACAGCGTGTGAGTGAGCGGGTGAATGTCCCTATTTTTTGCTGAATGAGAGCGAACGGCGTTGTCTCCATTTGACTTGTGAACGTAAGAGTGAACGGTCGAACCCTCTCGTCCAATCACGGCCGGGATGGGCTTGCCCCCCCCCCCACACACACACACGCGCACGCGCACGCCCCCCCCCCACCCGAGCCTCTGGCTGCAGGATAAGAGAAATAGATAACGAATGGATGAATGGTTTGTTAAGTCGACGAGTAGCGATGTGACAAATTTCATTAAGCTACCGTTTGAAAAGGGCACCACTGACACAGACGTTTTGGGGACTAATTTCCAAAATGGCAAAGGACCCGCCTTCAGAGGAACACGGGCATCTGAAAGAGCTGTGATTCGTTATCTGGAATCAGCGGATAGGACTGAAATAAAAATTAAATAAAAGAACACTTATGAAGCTTCAGCCATGAGCTAACTATGGAAAACAATCCCATTAAAACGAAGCACCTGCGCAGGTTGGGCGGTGAACAACTGTTTTCAGAGAACGGCACACCTGAGTTGGGCTGGATCTACTTTCAGAGCCACTGCAGTCAATACTTTTACACTGTCATTTATGTCCAATGCACGATCGCAGCTTGGAAAACATCTTTGTATGTGAACGCGTGTTCATATCTCTTATTTAGTTCTCCGATCGTTAAACCCGTCTCAGATAAGGCTGCAGGTCGGTAAACACAGCGCTTGATTGCAACGCTAGTTATTTCTAAGGCCTTTCAACTCCTTCAATAGGAGACACAAGTGAAACTGGCTCGGTATCGATTTTATTTGGGTTTATTGTTCCGCTCTTTTGCTGCGTGTTTTCAAAGAGCGGTCAAACGAGGGTTCACAGTTGAGTATTCCGAAAGCAGGGGGAGACGACGCCCGCACAGGCGGTCGGAGCTACTTAGGAGAAACAGATGGAGGCGGACAGCGGCCGCGCGAGTAGAAAATGAAAAACAGAGCTCACTAACGGAGACCAGAGAGACAGGTGTAGGACGTGAGGGCGGGCGGCGTCTGCAGGACACCCAGGGAGAAGAAGACCGAGGAGGATCAGCAGGAAAAGAGGGGAGCACCTGAAGGGGGTGAGTCGTGAAAACACGGCTGAATTAACCACTAACCGACTAAAGGTGGTGGAGAAGAGAAGGATCCAGAGATCTTCTCAGGATGGTAGAACAGTGCCTTCGGGGGGGTTCGCCCTTCACTTCCCGGCCGCCACCGACGGCGACATTCAGCCACTCACACGCTGCCGCAAAAATCTGGAGTTTGAGCCGCTGTTAAGACGCATCTCTGAAAACTTTTCCAGAAGCGTCAGGAAGCGAAGCGATCGATTCTCATCGGCGCGCTCCCGTCTCCTGTCAAGCCGTCCAATTACATCGCGGCCGGGAGACGGGATCCACTCCTACGCGTTTGTCCTCCGACCCCGCCGGACGGGCGCCATTCAAGATCTCCGCGGCGAAAGAGCGCCGCCGCTCATCTGCAATTACCTCGGCTGGAGCGTGAGTGGGAGAGCGCACAAAAGCGGCCTCGCCGCATTAACATGCGGAGAAGACGTCTCGTCCGTGATGGTACCGGCTGATAACAGCTCGTTTAGCCAGGTGTGAATCTGTGTCTGCGTTTGTGGGATTCTACGGTCTGTTGCCAGAGGAACCAGCGCGTGCGTGTGAGTTCTTAATAAGAGACAAGTGCAGAGCGACGCATGTCCAGAATAGTCGGGGATATCCAGGGAACAGCTGACCCAACATGTCCATCTGGTATTCCTAAACAAACCCTCCGAGCATCTGCAGCCCTCTGAGGAGACGGGCCAAAGTGTACCGCGGGCTGGTCGGGGATCGACGGCGCGGCTGGCGGGCGGGCGAGGTTTTGCAAGAAGCGCCTCGATAATCTCCCCGAAAATGATATTTGAATAATCGATGACGATCCCGCCGTGGAGAGCGGGCGGCGCCGACTTCGCCGGCGGGAGGTTCTGCGGGAATTTGCGGGAACATCTTGTGATTGAAAGGCTGTATATTTAGCGATCAGCTTAATCCTCGTCATCTGCTGTTCCCTCCTGTGTGTGTGTGCGCGCTGTGTGTGTGCGCGCTGTGTGTGTGTGTGTGTGTGTGTGTGTGTGTGTGTGTGTGTGTGTGTGTGTGTGGTGGTGGTGGCACCAGTCACTGGGTCTAACTGATCTTTTCACCCCGCCTTTCATCTTCTTTCTCCGAGACCGTGTTAAATATTTCACTCCAGTCATTTCACACACACACACACACACACACACACACACACACACACACACACGCACACACACACACACACACACACACACACACACACACGAGGGACAGGGACGGAGGGGTTGCAAAGAGAAAGATACAAGGATGGGAGAAGGGGGGGAATAAGGGCAAACATGTTGCTGTGCAGAAGCATCATCCCTCCGTGCCTTCATACATATAAGGTGCTACAGCAGCGCCATCTAGTGGCCGTCTGGGGTAAACTTTTGAAAACACCCTGTTCCTTTGACAACACACGGTTCTCTTCTTGCGCTTTCATTCATTCATTCATTCATTCATTCATTCATTCATTCGTTATCCACCCCGTTTATCCTGCGTTCAGGGTCACGGGCCGGAGCCTTTCCCTGCTGTCATCGGGCGAGAGGTTCATCCTGGACCGGAAGCCGAGACAGAAGCACTGAAAAATGCGTACAGAGACATACAACTACATCTTTCTTATTGACACGTCTGGACATCGTAGGGTCTGCTACGAACCTCCTGCATGTTTGTGGACTGAACCCGGAAGAGCCCCGCGCAGATATTGGGAGAACATGGAGACGCCACACAGAAAGGCCGCTCCCTGCGGGGAATCCAACCGGGGACCTCCTCGCTGTGAACGGCCCTCAGAAAACGCAAACTACTGCGGGACGGCACGCGGTCGAGGGGAATGAAGTACGGCAGACCGGACAGCGGGGGGGGTCGCTCTCCAAAACGGGTTAGATAACGCTGCAGATAATTCCTCCTACACAAACGCAGCCGGCTGCCGACATTCGCCAATATAGATGTGATGACAGGAGATACGTGATCAACTGACAACTGCCCACACAACAGTCTGGCTCGGGCCCCGAGCGGCGAGGAGACGCTCGAGGGAAGGTCACCGTCGGCGCCTCGCCGCTGAGAGCGCTCTCACAATCAGAGTGGAGGATTTGAAGAGGAATGCAGAATTACACTTCATTGGATCAAATAAAAAAAAAAAAAAAAAGAAAATGGGCGAGTTTATATCCCAGCCGGTGATTTGAACGGTTCACCGTGGACTGTCAAACACACACACACACACACACACACACAACCACACACACGGAATAATCTATTTTCAACTCTGAGATGAATTTATAAAAAATAAATAAAATGGCCTGCAGCAATGATACACACTGACTGGGGATACAATGTGAGGGGAATTAAAATGGCTGGAATATCAAACACATACACTGACGCTTTCATGCGAGGGGTGTTTCATGTGTGAGTCTTGTATCTGAATAAATACTTTAAGTCGCGTTCCTGCGCGAGTCTAAGTGATGGCGATGTGATATCGGCCGGCCCCCCGAAAAGCACATCAGAGAGCCGCGTCCTTTAAATGTGATTCCAAAGGACGGCTTTGAGTCGAGCCGCTTTCATGCGCGGAATACGTAACGTTTCACACGCCGCGCGGCTTTCATGCCCGTGATTTCGTCATTCAGACGCGCCAGAGGTGTCCTTTCTGTTACAGCGCTTTACTCACACGCGATAGTGTCTCGGCAGAGCCGATCGGCATCGTCTGATAAGCGAGACGGAGCGGAAAACGACGGATTAGACGTGAGTTTTACGCCGCGGCAACAAGAAAACGTTTGGATTTGTGCACGTGCCTCGTCACCGGCGTGCTTTTAAATGGGACTTTGGGCGGCAGTCAAACGGGAAAAGCTAATAACCCAACTCGTTTATTGCGGCCGTATTTGCGGACATGCAACTCGAATCGCTACTTCCATCCTGCGGGCTGGAAAGGGACAAAATTAGCCCGCGATCGCGATGCAATTAATGGGATGCGGCTTTTCGAATTGAAAGCGTGCGGAACATCGTGGGCACACATGGCCAAGGTGGAAGGCGCAGATGGGCTTCTCTCTGACGGGCGCCGCGGCCTGGCGGCTAATAAGCCAGCAAATCTTGACACATTTCGCGAGGGAATGTTTGTGTGGTGAGTAAATATTTCAACGTTTTCAGAAAAGATAAGGAGGTTTTTAGCGGCGGCGGCGCTGGTTTGGGATCCAACACGCAGTCGGATGACTAAACAACAAACCGCGGTGCAGCCAGCACGAGATGTTCTCCTTTTTGATCGGCGGGCTGCAACAGCCAGCACAGGCCGGTTGACGGTTATCCCGACACCGGGGTCGGCTACTTCTCTTAGCTTTACCGTTACATGCAATGTTCCCTCTAATTTTTCATGCGTCTGAGCAAACCCACAAACACCCCGAGCGTTCCCTCGGACCGCCGGGAGCCACATCAGACGGGTGCACTGCGGTCACGGCAGGATCACATCAACTTACATGGCTTATTAAAAGACTCAAATGACATCGGTCATTTCCATGATCTTGATTTAGTCCGAAATGATGTTCATGATCTGCGTGGTACGTTAACGCCACTGGAAGTATAAATATGTATTTTAACAATGGCTTAACATGAACTGCCGACCGAACTGAGCCAAACATAAACTCCAATTTTCGACAAACACACTTCATTCCATCCGCATTCAAATGATTTTTCCAGCCTCCATTCCGTCACTTTTCCCTCTGAAAACTCGCTGGTGACTTTGGCTTTGCAACATGTTTTGCAGAGCGGACCTGCAAAGAAAAAAATCTCACCCAATTTTACCGCTCGTTCTTGTGTTTGCACAAACGCCCACAGCCATTCCGTCTTAAAAGAACCACATTTCTTTTCCACTTCGGCTCGGTGAGCGGGCGTGTCGCTGCCCGTTCCTTTTGCGATGAGAAGGGGTTAGCACGTGTGTCTTTTTATTTGAATTTCTTATTCTGTGATGTTTTACTAAACTACATTATATAGTTTGAAAAAATTTGGACTCACTGTATTTTCGCCAGCCGGGAGAAGAGCGCTCACTCCTTCCCTGCCCCCCGTCCGCTGTTCCTCTCTGCCAAGACCCTACGGCTCTCTGACCAAATGTTTGTCACTGAAAACGGCTCTATTAGGGGAGAGTCTGTCAGGCTGGATAGTGGACTTGCCCTACGACAGGTGCGGCAGCCCGGCGGGGCTTCATGGCACCATGGCGCCATTGGGTGAACGCCGCAGCCGCGTCTGCCAGACGCCGCGGTCCCAACGTGATGGACTCTGCAGAAGCACATCCGTGTTAAAAGCTGCCCGACACGAAACGGACCCTCCGCTTCAATCAGCGGGAACATCCGCATCGGCGAGTCATGAAAATCGTGAAAATAGAAAAACGATTTTTGGCTGTGCAAGCAGCGGTCCTGACCTTTCTGCAAGGTAGGGAGTACTTCTTCTTCTTCTTCTTCCCCCTCGGCTGCTCCCTCCAGGGGTCACCACAGCGCGTCGCCCTCCTCCATCGAAGCCCGCTCTATTTACGCCGTGACCTGCGAGCCCTGCCGTCCAACGTGTCCAGGCTCTGACGCGCTCTAATCGCCGCGCACTCGATTCCGCGAGACTCACATTCAATAAGAATCGTCCCGTTTTATTCTGCATTTCTATCTCGGTCTTCGTCTTTTCTTTTTGAACAGAAACAGGTAATTATGATGGCGTGCTTGAAATAGAGACACGCGT
The DNA here is from genome assembly GCA_901007705.1 of Fistularia tabacaria. NCBI lineage: Eukaryota > Metazoa > Chordata > Actinopteri > Syngnathiformes > Fistulariidae > Fistularia > Fistularia tabacaria. The sequence goes on from CAAKHD010014265.1 coordinate 48,195, forward strand.
CAAGGGGCGTCGCTCCTTCCCTGACCCCGAGTGAAGAGGCCGCTGCTTCGTACCGACAGAATAATGATCGCGCACTCTTGATACATGTCGGGTAAACAAACTAACATCTTCAAATGCACAAACAGGTAGTCAAGCCATCCACCCACGCGCCTATGAAGCTTCTGACTGTCAGCGGCTTCCAGCAGATGCTTGCTGGTGTTGCTGCGCGTACGTGCCAGAGTCGTAGGTCGGCGGATGCCTCTGCATGCTAATTGTATTTTATTAGCAGCAAAAATGACACCTCTGAGACAAGAGAGCTGTAGTTCTGGGAGGGAGTCGAGCGCGGCAGGTGTTAATGAAGGTAGAGCAGAGCGGGAGAACGGACCGGTTTGCTCGTGTAACTTAATCCGTCGAATGTTGTCACGCCAGGTGCCGCTGTTCGGGGAAAAACTTACAAAGAGGTCGGGACCAACAGGGAAAGCTAAATATAAATGTGGGTAAAGGCGGTTCCTTCGGCTGCAGCCTATTGTTGTGATACAAACAATAACTTGGCAGCTACATCTGATTTTGGCTTAACTTTACAATTATATCAATAAAATACATAAAAAGTGTTTTCACGCGCTCGCGTCTGATACGGTGCTTTGCGCAAGCCGGGTCGTCGGGAGCAACTCCCGGTTCTCGCCCGAGGACGGCCCAAAAAAATACGCAGGGTGTAAAAGTGGCGTCCCGTTCGAGTTTAAAGGGCTCTTCCATCATTCACTCCTCAACCACGTCCACACCGAAAAAAAAAAACCCAAAAAAACACGAGTCCCGTGGATCTAAAAATACCTGTGCGGTTTCCCAGCGCGCTACAAGAACGTGGTCTCGACTGAACTATAAATGAACCTCGCGAGCAGGAATCCCACGATGCGCGCTTTCCTCCGCCGCAAATCAGCGCGGAATTGGTGCCGCACCCGGGGGTACACGCCGACAGATACACCCCGGTGTATGACACACAAAAATAGTCCGGAGCGGTGGTGGTTGGTTGGTTGGTTGGTTGGTTGGTTGGTTGGTTGGTTGGTGCTGAGACAGGAGGAAATGGCTAATGTGAGTGTTTGTGACAGGCTGCCTGCGGCAATGTCTGGAGAAGCTGGGTTCTCTTGACAGGCGCCGCTTCCCCACCTCGCTCACCTCCTCCTCACCTGAACACAATCACACGGGCCCCATGCTGGGAAGCCTGGAGCGCTCGTGGGGTGCCTGGCTGGGGGGGATGGGATGAGGGGTGGTGGTGTTGTGGGGGGGGGGGGGGTTCACTTCAGGGGGATTTGTGGTTTTTG
>CAAKHD010014265.1:49509-82019 GCA_901007705.1 Fistularia tabacaria
GGGGGGGGGGGGGGGGGGGGGGGGTTCACTTCATGCGCATTTGTGTATTTTGATGTCTTGGAAGACAGTCCGCGTTTGAGCGCGTCTAAGCATGACTGCCTCCGTCTGTGATAGAAAAGGTAGCTCTCAAAGTACCCGGCGTTTGAAAGAGGAATGGGAGCGGTGGGAGGACGGGGACTCTTGGAAGTCCCCGGGTCACGTGGCTGCCGCTGGAGACGAGGATGAAGAGGGAAAAGTGATTTTATAATGAGCGGGCCTCTGAAACGTTCTCAAACGCTGACGCCCACGCAGCGCTTTCATGTGACGGGTATTTCAACGTCGAGCAGCGATGAGCGGGTCAAAGCGGAAAACCAGACGAGGTGAAAAAGTTGGGCGTCTAAAGCACTCGAGAGGCACGTGGCGTCTCCGTTTCCGGAGAGACTCCCGTCCATGCCGTCCTAGGTGAAATTCAGCCTCCCGTCTGCGTGCCGACGTGCCCTCGGGCAAGACGCCCGACCCCCCCCCCCTCCCGACGGCCTGGCTGTGTGAACGCCGAATGCTATCCCGCGTTAACAATGAAGCTCGTTTACCATACGGCGCCCGTATTACTAGCTTCCTTTTGCTGGGTTCTGTGCACCGCGTGCATCACATAGACCTACACATATAGGCGGAGTGTATCGCGTGTCAAATTAAACTAGTCGTGCGAGTGTATTGTTGCGCGCCTCCCACGTACAGAACAACAATGGGTGCTGGAGACTGTCAAACTTCCGCCGTTCTGTTTGCGCAAACAAGACTTCTCCGGACACAAAGTGACAGGCCATGTTGCCGGAGAGAGCGCACAGACAAAAAAAAAAAAAAAAAAAAGAAAGAAATAATGCCGCTCTGAGACATTGTTGAGTTTTCTCATTGTGAAGTAACATCATTAAATGTTTGGCAGCCGAATCAGTGCAGGCTAAGCCAGTGGCTTCGCTCTGTATTCATTACGGCTGCTTGGGCAAGCAGACACTACAGGACAAATCAATGGGATAAGAGAGGGGGGTGTTTATAAGAAATCCACAGCAGAGCACGAGAGAGAGGAAAAACACACCAGGGAGGAACCATCGGATTATTGACCGGCGATGTATCACAGCTCATCCTGCAAGCCGGTGACATCTGAACCCGCCCCGAGGCCGGCGCGCCAAAAAATAGGAGCACGGTCGTTTCAAAATCCACAACACTGCTCCAGGCAGAGGGAGAGAACTTTACTTTTTTTTTTTTTTTTTTTTTTAACAAATTCTCCACTGGCTCGATGTGTGAGTCAGGGTTTGTGTCAAGAAGTGAAACAATCCAGTATAATCGCAGAGAGCGCTCGATATCATGTCGGCGCAGGGACGCGTGCAAGAACAATAACATCTCAATTCTTGTCAGGTCACTGCTGAAACATGAGAGTTAACAGGACGACTTAATGCATATGAGCACCCTCAGATAATGGGAATCTACTGGAAGATCAATAGCCAAAGACGGCAGTCTACTTGTCTGCTTTCATCCAGTATTGACTGACGTGATAAATTGTCTGACTCCAAGCACCATCGGCACCTTGTTTATTATGCTTATGTTCATTTCCCTCCGACACATCGACTCTCCGTATGTCCTAACAAGGAGTGGCGAATTCATTGGAATTTCATCTTTAAGATTAGACGTGTGGAGATGCGCATTAAATGAAAGCGCCGGCCGAGCCTTTGTGCTCCTGTGCTAGAAAACACATGGGAAAAGCACAAACCCCTCGGGATCTCATTCCATCCCCATGACGGGTGGCGGTGCTGCAGCACAGGGGTGCTATTCACAGTTTGCACACTAGAGGGCGCTGATGTCAAATAAAGCTATGGGAATATGCACGGAATTATTTCCTTCGCCACCATAGATACAAGTTTTTATTTTGTTTCGTTGCTATTTAGTGACAGAATGGGAAGGTGACACAAACATTATAAAAGGAAATGCACAAAGTATCCCGTGAAAACTAAGCCGATGCCGTTTCCCTCGACTACTTTCAAACCCACTTCTAAAAACATCCGCAGACACGTGTATTACGGCGTTGCACAGGTTTAGCCTGATAATCTGACTGAGGAGCAGCTCTGTGAGATTTGAACTGTGTGTTCCCCCCTGCTTAAAAAGAATAAGATGCAGATAACATGGTGCCGTGCCGCTTGAACACATGGAAGAGCGAAGGTTATTATTTCTGCCGGCGAAGGTTCATTCAATACCCGTAATCAACGTGTCCATCGGTCTTATTCAGGAATACAAGACATGTGTAAAAAGCCGGGGCCGGTTGCAGTCTTTGAGTATTAAGCCGGAGCTCAAGAGATGTAATCTCTGCTACATCCTGGCGCGTCACTCAGTAGGAACTAATAATTAATATCCCAATGATAATATTCCTCAGCAGTTCGACCTTTCCTTCTCATTCAAAGCCGTAAATTAAACTGCCGCTCCGTTTTCTGCGGACTTTCCCAAATATATGGCCGCCCAATCCGTCCTCGTTCTCTGTAAATCATTTCATTGTTAAAGCCCTTTTTGTCGAAACCATGCATCGGATTCACAAATGAGACGGAGCCGCACCCCGCATCCGCAGGTCAAAAGGAAATAACGGAATGTACGGCGTCGTCTCTGGATGTTGATCTATGAAACGCTATCAACGTGGTGACATCTCGACTTTGTTGACGGGATCGACACGCAGGACTCACCAGCAGCTTGGCCTTCTCCTTCTCCTCGTGGGCCTTCGCTCTCTCGGCGATGAGGGCGGGGGTCAGACGATCGAGACCGGTGGTTACCGGAGAGTCTTTCTCCCTCTGGGCCAGCGTGGACAGCTGCTCCTCCACCAGGGCCTTCTGACGCTCAAAACTCAATTACAAGGAAGATAAGAACAACTTTAACACCCGAGGCACGTTTGCATTCGTTGCATTTCCATCAGGCAGGTTTTATCACGGCAAATTTCCGCAAATTTTTCCTGAGGCGACATCCTCGGCAAGTCTTTCGTAGTTCGGATTTTCTGCTGGAGTTGTTTGGACTCTCGCAACGTTGTGGAAAAGCTATACCGTAATTTTCCGGACTATAAGCCGCTACTTTTTTCACACGCTTTGAACACTGCAGCTTAAACAATGATGCGGCTAATTTATGGACTGTTTTTTTTCGGGCTAACGAGCTTCATGCTGCCAAGAGAGACCGAGGTAGCGCGTGACAAAGTCATTCTGAGGCCGTTCGATTCCGACACCGAAGAAGACGACATTAATGGTTTTCGTGTGAAAGAGGAAGACGAAGATAGCGTTATTTTTAGCCGGTGCGGCTCATATTCAGGTGCGCTCAATAGTCCAGAAATTAGGGTGAATAAAATCAACATCGGCATGAAATGTAGCCAAAGACTTCATAAGACACGTCTTGAGCGTCATCAAAAGGCAGAGTCGTGGAGTAAAAAAACACTTTTATTATTCCTTTTCCAGAACGGGCACAGCGGGGACTGTGGGTCAGTGCTCATACGGTGAGAGGATCCAAGTAAAATATGGGCCTTTCCATCAGCTTCTCCGTGAAAAATAAATAAGCAGAGGCCGTGTTGACACGTGTCTCGTCTCGTTCGCTGCATGCCGCCCGGAAACGCTTCAAACCGGCAGCATGTGTCTGCTTTTCGACATGCGTCTCACCTTTACCTTCGACCTGCTGCGTCAACACTGAAGGTACAAGTTACCTTCCCGTAAGTTGTGCCGACATTGTGTGTCAAACGCATTCACTGTAGTGAAATAAAACGTCTCTCCAAACACATTTCTTCCGAGCTAAAAGTGGCATCATATGACTTGAAAGCAGAATTTACCAGAGTGGTCTAATGAGTGAACAGATAAAAATAATTGGGATTATGAGCGCTCACTTTTTCCGAATTTCTTCCTGCAGTTCTGAAGCAGGCGATCCTGTAGGCTCCGGACCTAAAAAAAAAAAAAAAATAGATGAATAAATGTGAAAAATAAATCAATTGAGAATAAGTGCTTTTACTAATTAGAATGGAAATAATGCCGATTACAAGGAAAATTAAGAAGAAAGAACAACAAACTGATTTTTTAATCAACAAAGACGGGTACTTCGGATGAGAGCTATTAGTTGTTTGTATAAAGAAATAAAACAAAGTCCAAACCAGGACCCTTTATTTCATCCCTCCTGTTGGGTCCCCATCATTTACCGATTGAGGACACATTTGCAAACTCCAACTGTTACTCATCCTTATATTACGCTGTCCGGCGTTCGCTTCGAAGAGCAGAGGATTGCATTGCACAGGGAAAAACATTTTCCTTAGCGTGCATAGGACAATGTTGAATCTTTGAATTATTCAATCTCGTGAGTCTGCCCAATTGGCGGAAAGCTGCACGCCTGGGAAGAACCTAATTCATTACCGCTGCACCCCCTTGCAGTGCTGGTTTTAAAATAAACAAATTAAAAAAAAAGAAAATCTTAAATGTAAATGACACAAAGGGTGCGTCGATGGGAGGGTTTCGATTGTTTGGGATGAGCGAGGAACCCGTGTTTGGCTTGTTTTGATTCTCTCGGTTTCTGATGAACGAAATCAGATAAGCACCGCTGCATCCCGTTGGTTTAAAAATAACAAACGTGTTTACTCACACACATGCTTGAGGTCATGTGTTCACTCATACAACATTTAGCAGGGAAATCCCATCACAGGTTTTCTGTCCAGATCTAGGTGGAACTTATGAGGCGGATAATATCACGCCCGCTTCAGTCTTTCCACTTGCGATTAAATCTCAAGTGCAAATGCCAGGTTTGATAAGAGAGCAAATGCCACATGACTTCCTTGGGCAAAGCAAAGGTGCCTGACAGGAACGTACTTTGTGGCGGTTTGGGATTGCCTGGCTTGCATGGTGGTGGTGGTGTGTCGGAGCCTTCAGCCACCTGGGCTTCCCTCATCCGCTTGAGCACGTCTTCTGAGAGCTGGACAACGACACGGAAAACACACACAGGCTGAGACATGTCCAGAATGTGCACATGTGTCAGTGTGCATCACAACGCAATCCCCTAGCAACGCAGTCAGCAAAGCTCACAACTCTGCTGCTTCCTAAATTGCCAATTCCAGGAGGTGATCTTGCGTGACTTTTAGTAGCACCTCATTCCTTATGTGCATTTTATAATGTCATTGTGTTGACACAGCAAACCAAGCTAACCCTTAGCGGTGATGTCACGTCGGGGGAATGTGAGTGTTGCACCATTGGAGTGTCGGTTGTTGCTAAAACCATGTGTTAGTTTGTTGTTGTTGTTTTTAACTGCTTTCCGGGGGTCGTAAATCGTTACGGTGTTGCCCGGTTACGACGGGAAAGGAGCGTTTAACGGTAGCTAAAAACAGAGGGGGGTGGGAGAAAATAACCGGCCGGGTTCATTTGAGGACACGACCTGTCAACGCAGCTAACATGCACACAGCTGCAATATCGAAAGTCGGTCACGCTTTCTAATAAAATATTTGAGTTTTTCTGTAATATTTGTTAAGATTATTAACGTCAATTATGTCATTTGAAATACCTTCACCCCTTCAATTACGGTGACCTTCTCGTCTTCGTCCAGTCCGAACGACACTTTCCTCGCAGTGCTTCCATTCCCACCCATGTTGATCCACCGTTAATAAAATAAGTGTTTTGATATAAAATTTAAAGAAAAATAAGCTCGTAGGGGCACATTTGGGAGACGGCGAACCGGTTCGCGACCGGTGTTGCTTTAAAAACGCTCAAACAGAGGTCACTCTTGCGCTGCAGTCTTCTTTAAGCTAATTGGCTCGATTAAATCATTCGGACGCCACGACGCTAGCTAGTGCGTCTTGTGATAAAAGCGCGGGGTTGCTGGGAAATGTAGTCCAATTGTGGTGCAACATGAGTTTCCCCTTGTAGGCTCTTTTCTCGTCAATGCAATGAAGAATGAAAGTTAAACATCTTTAAAACAAACCCAGAAAAACGGGATTTATTTTCCATTTTTTAACCCCCTAAACAAGGCCAAAAAGAAAGCCAAGACAAGGAGTTACGGCCACGGTTTATTCTACGTCATGTGCCCATTCCAATAACAGGGCCAGAGTTTATTACAATCAGTGTACTGTAATACAAAGGCAAATTACAGATTGTTTGCAAAAAGAAAATCACCATTCAGCGTCTTTTCAACCCAATGGAGAGGACTATAATGGCATAATGCATAGAACTGCAAACTGATTTTCCAATTATTGATATAATGCAACAATACAGCACTGCTTACCTATACTGGAATTTGAATATAAATAATTTCAATAGAAAAGCTCAGTTTATTTATTTTTTACTGTGTTGTTACTTGATGATGGAAAAAATGTAACCCTGAAGTTAATTCCAGCGTACAGGTGAGCACAGAATATGAATAATACTTGATTAAATGCTGGGATACTGTCATGTCAAATATTTTTCAATTTTCACACACTCATATACCATGATATATTTATTTTCAAAAGTATTGTTTTCTGGAAAGAAGTACGCAGAACGTTGTCTTCAAATGTTTACCCAGAATAAATTAAGAACTGATCATTCGGAAAAAACAATTTCACCATTTGCGCTTGTTTTTTTGTCCTTTACAGGGTTCTAAAAGTCTCTCATTTTCAACACAAATAGGGCTCATGGAGCATCCTTTTTCTCAGATGCAGGAGATGAAGGCATGAAAATGATAAAATTAAACCCATTACATCGTCTAGTGTCGGAAACCTAAACAATGTTGTTAATGGTCCACTACATCAAACATTGATAAAAAGGCTGAACATCCAAAAACGAAGAAAAACAACAACAACAACAACAACTTAGCAGCAAGATGGGAGCTGAGATACAGAACAGCAAAAATTCTTTTAATGGGACGAGACAGTTGATAATGTGTAATTTGGAATTAAAAAAAAATAGGAATGTAGATTAAATGGTAAGTTTTCAATTGCAAAAAATGATTCATTTGGTATGAGAGAAGAGCTCTGAAATAAATAAAGGAAAAATAAGAAAGAAGCTGAGACGTCCTTTTGAGAGCGCAGATGCGTTTGGTGATCTGAGCCATGGAATGTCGTTCCGTGCAACCTCCTCATCACGTTGCATTACCACACATTACGCTGAAGCCTTTCACCGGATAAACAGGACAGCCGTCAGCTCGGGAAATAAAAATAAGTACTTGTCGAAACGAGACAGCGCGGGTCCTTGCGCCGGTCCCGTGTGGCATGGCGGTTCACAAACAAACAGCTCGGCCAGTGGAATCAATACAAGACAGCAGACAACGGTCATTTAGGATGGTGTTACTCAAAGCATCAAGTCGGAATGTACGCGTTACATTTTCATCGAAAGAATGTTAGACCTGACAGACCCGGGCTCTTAAAATGGAAGTTAATCCTTACAATTGGGGGGGGAGAAAGAGCTGTTGTTGCTGAAAGGCAGAATGACAGCAATTGTGCTGCAACAAGTCAGCGAGCTCCCTGGAACAGGATTCGTATGGCGTCTTTCGGTGCCATGGAGATGAACAGTAACAGTGCACTGTGGCAACAGTGTTACAAAGGCAGATGCGCGAATCACAGTCTTCCAGATAACTGGACAGACGACGCAGCGTCTCAATAGGTCCACTTCCACACCTGTTCCGGCCTCCCGGGAAGACCCGAATCACCTTCGACTCTGTCCACCTCCGTTCTCGGTTTCTTGTTGTCCGTCGCTGATCGGCATCCTACATTCGTGCGCTTACATCCAATAGCGTGACATTCTTTCTTTCACAATAATTTATGCATTGACGGGCCTCCAGCGGTCAGCTTCAATGCTGTTGATGCTGCTGGACCCATAGGGCCCAGAGACAACATCGTCGAGGTAAGCTCCGATCGTGCCACCGCCGCCTGGGCCGGACCCATCAAACTGGGTGGAGGAGTAGTACAGGCCCTGGTCGGTCAACTCCTTACGGCCAAGAGTGGTGGCAACTGTTGGAGGAAGGTGGACGTCGCTTTCATCTGGTTCATCCACTTGTGACTTGTAAGAGAACAGGATCTTGGGTTCTGATCTGTGGGGGGAGAGGAGAGCGTGGAGAGAGTTACTGACGCCTCTGACAGAAGTCAGTCTTCCCTCTTCCAACTGAGCCGAGTGTGCTCCTTACCCGAAGAAGCCTTTGAGAAATGTGACGTAGATGAGCGGCGCAAAGGCAGAGAAGTACAGGAAAGTGGTCACATCGACACAGCTGTCAGAAAAACACAAAGACAAGTGCGTTGGCGTCCAAAGTACACAAAGAACGTGCCGGAGAGGAAACACGCACACATTTGCTATTTCACCAGATTCATACTGACCAAAGTCCCTCTATGATTCCAGCGCAGAGCAGAGCACTGCCCAAGCCCTGGACAAGGTTCAGCAATGACAGGATGGCGGCGTACACGTAGAAGCTCCTCTTAGCTGGATAGAGGAAGCCAAACAAAGTTTAATGAGTAACAGAGAAACAACACTGGACAGTGCAGATCATCCTAATTGGGATGAATCTCCACCTTGATCGTATTTGAATGTAACCTAAAGCCGGTCTACAAATGTCTCGTGATTAATTTTCTGCCCAAAGCACCCAAACCTACATGGAAGAGATATCTTGTCCCTCACTGGAGTTTTTGGTAAGATGACAATCAAAGAGTACACCTGTGAGAAAGAGCCACGCATGAGTGATGAGGGAAGTGTGAGTTTTTAGTCGTTTTTTTTTTTTTTTTTTGCCTGCTATTGCCGTTGGTTACTGACCAGGAAGAAAAAGCAGGAGCTGACCAACCAGAAGTGCCGTCCTCCATGGCCATAGATATTGAAGTCCTCGGCAGACAGGTGGCTGTCTGGATAGAGGATCTCCAGCGTGCCCTGAGGGCAAAGATCTTCAAGGTCAGTTATGGTATTCAGTGCTGTCTGCCAGTTTACTGTTGTCGTCATATATCATTTGAGTCCTAAATATTTCCTATATATCCTAAAAATTTCAATCATCTGTAACAACCTGTGTGATGGAGTAGGCCAGTGCCAGCACAGTGGTTATGGCCAGCACACGTTTAATACTGGATTTGCTCTCCAGGTGACCTGAAAAAAAAAATGAGAGGGGAATTCAAGGCTGAGGGTGTGACTCAAACGCATCGCATGGGCCTAAACCGAACATTTCCTGTGAAACGAGAACTGAAAGCGTGAGGCGAACTCACCGAAAGCCAGTCCCAGAATGACAACGCTGAGCTCGATCGCCAGCAAGAAGAAGCGCGTGATTTCCCATAACACCTGGGGGAGACAAGGACCTCCGTGAGAATCCCCAGCAGCAGAACACACAAACTGCCTCGCTGCACAAAATTACCTCAAACACATTTCTTAATTTACAGCGGAATGATACATGGGAGAACCATATATATGTATGTATGTAATATGTACACATTGTTTATAAAAGTGCAAATATTTCAGTGCGCTATGGGAACACTTTGTCCATCGCTGTGTCCATAGGGATCTGCCTGGTATGTGAAAAATGTCAACCATGCCTTTCCCCTATTATGTAGAAGCCATACAAAGTCATGCTGAAGCTCCCACCAGGCCCTCTGGTAGTACACAGTAAAAGGAGCATCTGTGAAAAGCAGCTGCTGCTAATTCAATAGGAGCTCGGCACAGATGCTGAAATTAGCCACAGATTATCTCCGCATAAAAATATCAGCTACTGCTGCATATTACGATGCTGGAGTTAGAGAAAAGCCAGTTTTAGCCCAAAACAGACACATAATTAAGCTTCGAACATTTAGTTAAAATGCCCCTGGAAGTATTCACTTAGTTTGCCATAAACCGAACAGCTCTGAAAGTTTCCAATTACAACTTATCTCATTAAAAATACACGACTGAGTATAAGTTTCATGTCTCAATTCAGGTCATGGGACTGATTCAGTGACGCAGTCTCTGCTCATATTCTTATCCATTCCTATCTAATTTCAAGGATTGAAAATGACCAATTTGTCAGTGTAGTGTTTTATTCGTCCGTTGGTCTCTTACATCGAACCAGTGAAGCCTCTGAGTTTGGAACAGTGATAGTTCCTTTTCCACTTTATTTTTTGCAAAAAAAAAAAAAAAGATATTTTCTTACTTTGTCAATGATGGTGGCGGCACTGGATGCACTGACAGTCATGGACACAATGGCCCGGGTGATTCCAACTGCTGCTACAACAAATACCTGAGGAATGCACAGCATGCAAACTCCATCAAACATTCTGCCGTCACGTCACATGAGTGCTCAGCAACATCCTCTCTGTCAGGAACTGAAAATGCTTTTAGTGTACCAAAGTGAAATGTTACTCAAAAACAGAGAGCTGCAATATTTTTCTAAATAAGGTGAGTGGCAGCCACTGAGGACGAACAGAGAATGGCCTTGAAAGTGTCCGATCCACCTCAAATGCTCAAACATCAGTGTTTTGCGTCCTACCAACAAGTAAAAGGTGATGAAGATGGGGCTGGAGGTGATTCGAATCTTTGCCCTGGCTGAAGGCAGCTTCCACATCAGGAACATGAAGAAGGCTACATTAGGCACTAGCAGCAGAATGTCCCAGAACCGCACCCTGAGACACGGAGATAAGCAAAAGGAGGGTCATTCTTATCTACTGTCATGTAGCAGGTTCATCTCCACCGCTTTCCCGCTGCATGCGGATTTCGCACGGAGGCGCATTACCTGGAGTCTTTGACATCTTCGTACAACACTTGGAGACATTTGTGAGGCTTGGTTATGTTGGTTTCGGGACCAGGAACCCACGTTGGGATGGCAGTTGTGTTTGCCAGCGGTGTGGGCGACACGCTTCCATTGTATTGGGTAAACCTAACCACAGCAGTCACTGTGGCTAGCATGGTGTCAGGGCCTTTTTTTGAGGGGGTGGGGGAATTCAGGCATTAATTACAGTTCTACAGACATTTTATTCCTCACCCTTGACTTCATTTCAAGAACACAATATGTTTTTAACCGTGCTCCTATTCTCACACTAAACTAAGCAAAAAGTTTAACACAGGGAACGATCAGTGTGTTGACACCTGTCAGAGCTCCAGCAAGAACCTTATGTAAGAAGAACGGCTTCATTTTCAACCATATGTGGTCATTACTTCACGTTTGGGGGGCAAAATAAATCTCAACCCATGTGATATTAACCTTTGCCAATAAGGTAGTTTAACGCCGATTGACAAATTAAACCTATCGAACACTGCAAATGAAAAATAAAATCTAAAAGATCTCAGGAGTTTATCACAGTACGCGGGTAATTCCAACCCGTGTGACCGACAAGATGGATTAGCTATCGCTTTTACTTAGGCGAGTTACAAGTCTATTGTGACTAACGGCGGCGGACGATACTTTTTCTGATGAAAGTAATATTTGTGAACCTTCATTTCTGGAGAAATTCACCAGAAAATATTAGGAGCGCGCCACGGCTTAGCAATTAGCTTAAAAACTAGCTACCCGTCAAAACAAACACGACACTAGCTCAATAGGATTCAGCCTGAGCGGCGACAAGTTCTTCCGCTAAAAATGGGACTCTTACCGACTCAGGAGGCTGGGGTTTTCGCGGGCGACGGAGCTCTAAACTCTGATAAAACGCATGTTTCGCACGCTGCGGTGCTCCGGGGTCGATCGGCACATCGGGGACTACTTTGGGGACCTGGCTGGAGCGGTTCGTCAACAAATTTCCTCGGCGGTCAGCTGACATCGCACCAGACTCGCGGCGCGGGATCTCGCGAGATCAAGCGAGACTTCCGGGGCAAGGCTCCGTTTGTTGACATTGTTGTGATGCGCCAACGTTGGTGATCATTTAATATTCAATAAGAGTACACAAACGCCCTGTTTTCCCGTCCAGTTCGGGGGGGCTTCTCGACGCGAAGGGGCTATAAATCAGTCATCATCTGCGTTTTTTTCTTCTTCTGTGTTTCACACGACCGTTTAGCGTGTATTTAAAATTACTTGCGCTTTGCACAGAACATTACGGTACCGTAACCGCGGCTCTATTTGTGCAGCAGCATTTCAAGGACATCTTGCAAAGGTTTACATGCTTCTATTGTTGAGCAACTGGAAAGTGCTGGGTGAGATCAGCGCTGCAGCGGAATATGGGTGTGCAGACGAGGAAAAGTAAGAAACAAAAGCAGGATGGAGATGATAATTGAAGGCATGTTTTGTTTCTTGTGGGGCTGCTGTTTTATTACTGATTCAATTACATTAAAAAGATTGGAAGATATATTTGGATTTGTCTTAATACTACAGAGTTACTTGTATGTATTTTTTTATTTTCTTTTGAAACTGTTTATGGATTTTTTTCCCAATAATTATGCCTGTTGAGTAACCTCTCAGAATTTTACTGATCAACCCTTTTTTTTCACTTTTTTACTTCTTTACATTTTTACCTTTTTCTTTCAACATATTTATCTATTTATTCCTCTAGATGTTATTCATATTTTCTCCGTCTCATATCTCTTGCCCAGAGATGCTGCTATTGTTGTATTGTTGTGTTGTGTCCTGCCTTATAAGGTTGTTTGTGTCTGTTTTTGATCACACTGAACCTGAGAGCTGTGAGCTCTCAATTTCATAGCTCTCTGTGTAACCACAAAACCATAAAAGTCTTGAATCCCTGATAATAAAGAGACCTTAGTTTGTGGCACGGCGGAGGTTTCATCCACAAAAAAGGCGTATTTTGAAAATATAAAACTTTCTTTGAGAAAACTTAGAGTATCTGTTAAGTATTTCGAAGCGTAGCGTCCTCTTTTTTTTGGCAATCAAAACATGGTCACCCTGATTTGAATTAAACAATGAATTCATCAGCAAAATTACAGGCATTTAAAACATAAAACATAAAGTATGCATGAATATGCCAGGATAATAAATGCAACCTAACACTTCAAGCAGCATGTTTAATGCAAACAGCACTGATGTGAAAAAAAAAAGAGACATTCAACATTTTACCACGAGCTGTAGATCACAGTGAATATGATTGACATATTTTTACGAATGGGAAAGTATGGTGACGCTGCCTTTCGGGTTGCCTGCTATCATCCTGTACGCCAAGTGCACGGGTTCGGTCAGGTTAGCCTCAAACGTATACACGTGGGTCTTCCCGCTGGACGGGCTAACGTTGAAGAAGCTCAGACTGTGCGTCTTGAAGTTGAGCCTGATCTCCAACCTGCGTGACACGGACGTCCTCTTCAGCGGGACGCTTCGACCGCGCTCGTACGCCGTCAGCAGATTGTTGAACCACATCAGGCACAAGGAGCTCCGGCTGCTTTCGAGAGCTGAGGGAACGCCGCTCCGCTGTAACGTCCCTCCTTCACACACACCTACTATCCATGGAGACGCTTCCAGCTCCAGCTCCCAGCAGTGGTCGCCCTCGTAGAAGGTCTGGTTACTGAGAACCTGGAGGAAGCTGGTGAACCTCTGAGGAGAGGCCGGGCACGGCTGTTTGCTCGCACTGAACGCCACCGTTTTCAAGTCCTCCGAGAGGATAAGGTTGGGGTGAGCTGTTTCCGGGTCAAAGGTCACCTCCGACGGGTTGAGGGCGTCGTGAAGAGAGAGCTTGATCGAGCCGAGTCGCTCCTTCAGATCGGCGTCTATCAGGTTCAGCTTGGGACACACTCGAGCCGGCACGAGTTTGAAGTCCCAATAGTCGCATTCTTCTTCCCCGAGAGGCCTCTGCATCAATTTGACGATGCGATGTTGTAAACTGTGAAACTCGCCGGTGAAGACGGCCTTATCGTCCTCTGTCAGGAGAGACTCTGCTCCGAGCAGGACGCTTCGCAGCTGCTCGCTCCGTTGGGCGGCCCGCTGAACTCTGCCGCGCATCCTGGCCTCGCCTGGAGCGAGCTCTTCATCCAGCAGCTGCAGCACTCGCTCGCCGTAGCTCCCGGCTACATCTTTTATCTCTTGCAGAAGCGCCGCCACTCGCTCTCTTTGACGAGCGTTCGCGGCCGTCAGCTCATCTTCCCGCTGCATCTCGCTCGTCAGCGCGGTTTCAGCCACCTCCGACATCCGGGTCAGCTCTCCAACTTGAGAGGTCAGTTGGAGTTTAGGTCCATCCAGCTCGTTACAGTCCTTTTCACAACACGCTGAACCCTCCCCTGTGTCTTCTCCAGAAGTTTCCGTGTTGGCGTCGTCCACATCCAGGGCTTCCGGGTGATTCTTCGAGGAAGCCTTGTTTTCCCTTTCGCTGTCTGACATGGTGACACTGCAACTATCGGCCGAAATTCGTCCCACACTTTTGAGAGTATTTTATCCAACGCCGCCAAGTTTGCCTACGGGGGAAATAATGTGCTGGGAATTTAGAGGAAAATGATCAGAAGTGTCAGATTTTGAGGAGCACAGTGAAGCTTTGGTGACCTGTAATAATCACTGGTGGATAATTATGGCCGTAACACATTTCTTCTGTTTGAAGATAATCACGGAATGCAAATCGTGCATAAATTCTGCCATACTACTTTAATGCAGAATATTTGCTATAAATACAGACCATCAAATCAGTAGAGCGACAAGCAGACTAAGACATGAAACACGGCTTTTCTATCATTGATTAAACTTGACTGACATGGAAGGGCTGCACTTTTTTTTGTGTGTGTGTTTGTGTGTGTGTGCGTGTGTGTGTGTGTGTGAACTGTGGTCTGCTAAAACAGTGAATACGGGTGAAGGACAACATGGATCACCAGTCGCACTTCCTGCACTTGCTCTTCAGTTAGCTGTCTTGTTAGCTTCAATTCTTACGATTATGCCGTCATAATGATCTAATAATAATGATAATGTATAATAATGCATACTTTACTATATCTACAATTACATCAGACCTTACCTTTTTCCAGAATACTTTTGTCGTCTTGCGGTTTAGACCAAACACATCAGGCGGCACATCTGCCCCACCCGGATCCTCGAGAACCAGCCTTAACACCACGTTGCACCTGTGTGTTTTCACTTCCCCTTTTTCTTTATGACACTTGGAACTTACGCAAAGCGGACGACAATTAGTGTGGGAAAACAAATCCTTGCCATGGTCTGGTTACTCTGTTTGTCTAATTCTTGCATCACCGTGTTGAGTGTATAAATAGTATTTTGAAACTTTCTGGTCATCAATGTTAAGTTCCATTTCTGTGCATATTGTTAGGAGTGTCTTATCTTTGGGCTTTTTCTCAAAACAAGTTGAAGACAATGTTAAGGTTAAAAGGAAACTAAATATCCAACAGAAGACGCGTCAAAAAAAAAAAAAAATTAAACAAAAGGAGGGAAATAATCACATGATCATTCCCTTTAAAATGGCGCCATAATGTAACGTATGTTTGTTAAACATATTTTCATAAGCATCTGGGGGAGAACATTTTTGTTTGAAATGTCACGTGATAAAAAATTTTCTATCAATGTAAAATAAATGACCTTCATTTTTGAGCGCTCTTGGTGTGTCCATTTTCTGTTTCAAACTGTTTTTTCTTCTTCTTTTTTTAAAATAAAAACAGGTGCGCGACAATCATCCCACGGAAGCGCCGTCAATTCCAGTTTTATTTGAAATCTATATCATAAAAAAAAGGCATTTGATTGAAAAAAAAAGGAAAAAGAACAGTTGTGGTAATCAGTCACAGTGAATCATTACACGTGCATCTAAAAACTCATATATAAGATATCAAATAAATAAAACTGTCATTATAGCATTTCTATCTATCTATATGCATGTTTTAAAACGGAGCAGTACGTGCATCTTGTAGGTTTAAAGTAATCAGTTTTTTTTTTCTCGTCAGCTGATTGCAGTCCTTTTTCGTGTTAAAACTCTTGGATTCTGCGAGTGTACGCCTGGATTTCTATCCAGAGCCGCCAAAGACCGACAGCCCCTCAGCTGCCGTACAAAGGAACAGGCTAACAGCCGCGACGGTTTTGGCATCAGTCCTCATCCGTACAAAAACCCTCTTTGGTCCAACTTTTGAGCGAGGCAGATGATTCTCAGTGGGGAATGTCCACGCTACATACCAAAAGATAAAGAGGTGAAATTCAAAGGCGTGTCCATCCAGTTATGATCTCCAGTCCATGCATATGTATTGCTTCATCTCTGAGCGGAGAGGGATTCCTCGGCGTCTCGTGGACACAGCTGGCGCGCCGGGCGGAGGCCGCGGGAGTTCCTCCCAAGCGCCTTCTTCCGGTCTCGGGTTTGTCGTCGAGAACGGGGACGGCGGTTCTACAGCAGGGCGTCCAGGTCCAGCACGGGCAGAGGGTCCCTCCAGTAGGAGAAGCTGCTGAACTCGGGGCAGCAGAAGGCAGAAGACAGGCTGCCCTCCACGCCGAGCACTGGGAAGAAATGCTCCACCAGCTCACTGAGGTGGCTGTACCTGTAAATACAGACAAGTAGAAATAGCCGATCATCTGCTTCCATCTAACCTTCTTCTCTTCCACCGACTAACTTCCTGTCCTCTTCCCGTCCATCCATAGACCTCCTCTAAGGTCTTCCTCTTGACCTCCTGCCTGAAAGCGTCAACGTCAGCATCCATCTACCCAGATCTTCACCGTCCCTCCTCTGTAATGTCAAAACTATCTCATTGTGGCTTTTTCTCCAGAACATCTAACATGTGCCGTCCCTCTGATCCTCTCCTTCCTCCTCACTCCCCAAAGAGGAACCTCCACATCTTCTGCCACCTTCTTCATCTCCACTCCCTGCAGCCTCGCCTTTCCACTCGGGTTCCTCTCGGGTTCCCCCCCCCCCCCGACGTGTATTCTGTCTTGCTGCTAGCCAGCCTTCATCCCTCTCCTTCGCAGGTCGCACACCTCCGCCTCTCTAGATGTTCCTCCACCTGCTCCCTGCTCTACTACAGATCCCGATGTCCTCTGCAAACATCACATTGCATGGAGATTCCTTCTCCCAGCTCATCTGTCAGCCTGTCCACCGCAGCCGCTAACAGGTTCTCCCAGGCATAGTGGGATCTTTATTGTATATCCGTACTGGTTTGGGCCTGAACGGGAGCAAAGGAACCTCCTTTGGATCTCCACGTTCTGCCGCACACTTACGAGGACTTGTTCCCTTTGGTCTTCTCCTGGATTAGCTCTCCTCTGGGGTTTACGGTGAAGATCCTGGTGTCGGGCACGCCGACCTGCTTGTAGGCGTAGGCGTCCTGCGAAAGGGAAGAGAGCAGCTTCGGCATGGCGTGGCTTTGTGTGCACAGCGGAAAGGGCTGTTCGATGGCGGTGAGACGTAAATCATTGACTTCCCAATCTCATTTCACCATTTGCTCTCACTTCCTTTCCATGTCAAATACATAGAATGTAACCGTTTTCTTAAAAAGAGAAGGTTCATGATTGCATGCACTGTATTGATTCAACTCGCCGTCCTCCTTACGTTGGTCCTGTTGCCGAAAGCTGCGTAGAAGGGTTCCCTCCGCGGGTTGAACAGGTCCCTGATGTCGCTGAGACAGGCGATCTTGAACACCTCGGGCTTCTTCTCGATCACCTCCCTGCACAGGTCACAACCGCAGCTCACCCCTTCATCTCTTTGTTTTCTTTAGTTCTAGATGATTTATGACGTCAGAATGGATTGTAATGCTGTGTACGTAACACCGGAGCAGCCAGTCGAGGGTGGCAGCTTGCAACTCCTCAATGCATGACTTATAATGCTAATACTATCATGCTAACTTCTAAAAATTCCGCACGCACACATTCCCTGTCATTTATATTTTTGCGTGCACTGCCGTGACTAAGCGAGATTTGACGGATCTGATAACATCTGATAATCTGAGCCAGCGGACCGGTCGTGCATTTCATGGCATTAGCATTAAATAGCATGAGCCTTTAGCCTGAGTGCGTAGCGTATGGCTAATAACGTGCTGTCGCTTGACAAAACGTGGTCTTTCGCACACGCCCTCTGCCTTGCGGTGTGTGTGTGTGTGTGTGTGTGTGTGTGTGTGAGAGTGTGAGTGTGAGTGTGTGTGTGTGTGTGTGTTACCTGTGCAGGGCAGAGAACAGGCTGCTGGGAGCCAGCAACACGGGCCCTTTGGGAAGGACGGTGCCTTTGTCGTTGACCCACTGCAGGTAATCCTTGGTGATGGCGGCCATGCCGATGGCCCGGGCGGAACAATATAGGAACTTGTAGCCATTTCTGCGAGGACAGGGACGACAACCTTAGCATTGCCCGCCGCTTTTGTGCGCTCTGAGCGTTAGATCGTTAAAAATGAAGAGATTGGGCATACTGGTGTATCTTGTGGTAGAGTCTGGCGATGCCTTTGTGCGTCCAGTCTTTGCCGAATTGAGGCAGGATGTGGCCCAGAGCATCGGACCTGCAGGAGACACACGCAGACGGGGTTTTCCTTCGTGCGCCCGAAAGAAAGACACCGAGAATCCGCAAGGTGGCCCTTACTTGGTGATGGTGCCGTCGATGTCGGATATGATGACGCGGTCGTCCCAGCTCCACAGGTAGATGGTGGCCTCGCAGCGGCAGGTGCCCTGGTACTGTGTGGTCACGCTGAACACCACCTTGTTCGCACCTTCACGCAGGTTTAATTGCTCCTGGCGAAGGGAGGCCGGGTGAGAGTCCATCGCGTGGTGGCGAAACGTGTTTCTGCTCTAGCCGGGGGAACGTGAGCATCTTACTATCTGTTTGGAGGTCAGCCGAAGCGACTTGCGGTAGATCTGGTTGATGCACTGCGCGGCGCGGATGGCTTCCGTGGAGAGGCTGGACTGGAGGAAGGGTTTCTGTCCGGGCCCCGCTGCCTCGTCACTGTCGATGTCCTCCTGCGAGCCTCTGGGGAGACGCAATTTGGAAGTTGGATTTGAAAGAGACGGTGGAACGCGGCGAAGCCACAGCCGCGGCAAACCACCTGCAACGGCGCCCTCTGGTGGCGAGTCCACAGAATACACGCGTCGTTCATTCATTCGGCGATTCATTCATTCATTCTTTATCTACAGTGCTTATCCTGCACAGGGAAGCGCGGTTCCCCCAGAACCGAGCGATCCAATCGCTCTCATTGTTAACTCAGAGTTCAAGCACCCGTTCACTCACATTCACACGCCTCAGAGAAATACAACTATTGGAGACAAGCAACCATTCAGCCACTCATTCATTCATCTGGGTAATGTAAGAGTCTCCAGTGAACCTCCTGCATGTCTTCGGACGGAGGGAGGAGCTCGGAGAACTCGGAGAACATGGACACTCCGCACAGAAAAGGGCCCCTGTGTGAATTGAGCCGGAGGCCTTCTTGCTTTGAGGCGCAGATGGAATCGTGCACGCCTTCACGCTGCATTTCCACAACTCACATGAGCACGATTTCCCCCTCCTTTTACTCCAGAGAGTATCTTTACTTCCCATCTCCTTAAACTAAACCAAGTGCAATGTTGGATTAGAGTTCCTTCCAATATTTTGGGATTAGAATGAGCTGATATGTTAGAAAAGTACTGCTCCATGCATTGACTGTATGTCAAACTGCAAACAAATTAGCAGCACCAGGAAGTGTTTTTACAAAAATACAGAAATCCCTCTTGGGTGCAAAGCAGGACTGGTTGGGGCTCTATGAATTCTATCACGGACCGTGGATATCACGCTTTGCTGCACTGACATCTGGGTCAACGCTTGTGCAATGATTGCAGTGACAGCTCACATCATTTCACAAAAGATAAATCTTAGAAACCGGCATCTTCCGCGCTACACCTCCCGGGACCAGCGGGTGTCCGCGGCCCCGTTTCCTCCCCGCTGTCAGCAATCTGCACGGAGCCCATCTGTTTCTCCCCAGACAGACATCCTGTCTGAACCGTCAGTTCGGTCGCAAAAACCTGCAGAGGTTCCACCGCCAGAGCCGGAATGAAAAAATGTGACGCCCCGTGTCGGCTCAGACGCGACCGTTCCTGATGATCGATGGGTGTTGAGTTCACGTACTTGACGGCGGCGGGATCTCCGGCCGCCGGCTTCTCCTCCTCCTCCTCCTTCGAGAGCTTTTGCTGAAAAATAAAACCGACATCACTCGGGCGGTTCCACCGGAGTCCACGATCACGCGATCGGTGCGATGATCGGTCGCCTACCTGGCCGCTGTCGAGGTCCCGTCTCCTCCAGGAGAACCACCAGCGTCCAGACTTTTTGGGCATCTTGTCCTTCACCAGCTTCTCCACGGTACTCTGCACGGCGACAGAAAGCACAGGATTCAGCGAGCCCTTCCTCCCGCGGAGCACGCTGGAGATGTTTGTGTCAGTCCGTAACATTCCCTACTCCCACCTTGGGTAGGTTCTTCTGGAAGGCGACCATTGACAGGACCATCGGCGCGGCCACGGCCCAGTTGTAGTACCTGGGAGGAATGTGAGCGTGAATTCTGGAACATTATTCAGTCATGAAAACAAATTGAAAATCAATTTCTTAAACCGCTTTAAAAAGAGATCATATCAATATTAAAGATTTTTTTTTTTTTTTTTTCCCAATCTTACTTGGAGTTGATGCAGATCACGAGGCTGGGATCCTCGATCAAACCAGGGTTTTGGGTGAAATCCTGGTAGGTCACGGCGTGCTGCAGGAACTTCTCTGCAGGAATAACGAGAGGCTTAATTCCAGCTCACGCATTCTCTGCATATTGGCAATTTTTTTACATTTTTTAAAAATGTTTTTATGCTTTTTAAAATATTTTTTACATTCTTAAATGTAGTTTTCTTTATGATCTTTAAATTTTGATTTTTTTTTTTTTTTGTCACGCCACAGCAAACCCCTCGTATGTAGGAACTACTTGGCGGATAAAAGAACTTCTGGTTTTCTGCGGAGAAGATGGAGCACCTTTTGTGATTTGGCTGGTGTCGCCCTCCCTCCCGCAGAGCGACATGCTGACGTCCATGCCGTAGGAGGTGGAGTCGGACAGGTACTCGGTGCCGCTGTCCAACGCCCCGCTCCCCACCGACTGCGGCGAGTGGCTTCCGGATTGGGAGCCTGGCTCCGTGGCGTGGGAAGACGCTCCTTCCGTTTCACTTCGTATAAAAACCAAAACAAAAAAAAAACACCCAGCATTGAGATCCGCTCATTGATCAATCCACGCCGATCCGAAATGGGTTTCTCAGTTATGCGACGTCCAACCTCTTGGGGAAGTAAAGCGCCGCCACCTCCGGGTTCAGCGAGGTCAGGTCATCCAAGTAAATATCCGTGGGGCCGAGGTGATAGTTGCGTTTTCCTGTGGCGGACAGATGACCGGGTGAAGGTGGGGACGCGCCCCGATGAAGGAAGTGTGAATCTATATTCCGACAGCGAACGGAAGCGCTTTACCCTTTTTCTTTCCCGGCTGCTCGGTCCTGGGCGGCGCGTCCGAAGGGTTTGCCGACCCCTCGGCGTCGTCTTTCGCCGCGGCCTGGCTGGTGGGCGGACTCTCGGCCCCTCCGTGGCCCCCTGCCTCCTCCCCGCAGGGCTCTATCCCGCTGTCCCCCTCGCTGATGGGGTCGCTGTGAGTGGAGCTCTGCTCGCTTTGCTCCGCCCAGACGGCCCGCCGCCGCGAGCACGACGCTTCGTCGCCGACGTTCGTTTCTCCCGCGCCGTCCGCTACGCCGTTGCTCTCCTTAACGTGGTTCGTCTGTGCGCTCTCCGCTTCAAGAACACCCCGGGGAATGTCTCTGCTCGGCCCTTTCGAGGGGCCCCGAGTCGGCGCGGAGCCCGTACGGGCGTCCGCCGGGGATTCCGAGGACTCGAAGAGGTCGGCGGGGAAGTTGTCGTCGTCGGCCGGGAATGAAGGCACGGCGGTCGCGGGGCGGCCGCTCAGATCCAGGGACTGCGTCCGGGGTAGCGGTCTGACCACCGTCACGCTCCCCACTCTGCCGCAGGTGATCACCTCGCAGCCGGCGTCAAA
This sequence comes from Fistularia tabacaria, assembly GCA_901007705.1. Taxonomy (NCBI): domain Eukaryota; kingdom Metazoa; phylum Chordata; class Actinopteri; order Syngnathiformes; family Fistulariidae; genus Fistularia; species Fistularia tabacaria. The sequence continues at coordinate 71,280 of CAAKHD010014265.1, forward strand.
CGAGTCCTGCCGCTCGATGGTGCGGAAGTGGGAGGTGTCCGAGGGGCGGATGCGCTGCAGCTCCACCGGCGTCCGCTCCGACTGCCGCAGCTGCCGAAGGACGGGCGACAGAAATACGGGGGCGGCGTCTCATCAGGCGTGGGTTTTATTTTGAACGGGTGCGAGCGTATACGGAGCGGTTCATCGTTTACCGTGGGGAAGCCGCCCCAGTTCCACTGCATCTGAGGCCCCGTGGAGTCCTGGAGTTTGACCAGGAGCTCAGAGTCGCTCTTCGGAGAGGAGGGACGACTGTAGAACACGCTGAGGGAGGGAGGAAACGGTCCGGCTGAGTGCGACCCAACCCAGGACTGACACCGAAGCCGGAACGGCATCGCAAATACACGCCGTGCTCACTTTTCCGCGGGCGACTGCTCTCCGTCCGAGTGTGGATGGGTGTCTCTGCCCTGTGCCGGCTCCTCGCCGGGCTCCTCGGACATGGAGTAGTACACCGACTTACTGAAACACAAACGGAGACGTCGGTAATGGATATCTCATCCTCGCCTGGCAGGAGTCGTGGGAGGAACCTCCGCCGTTTAAACTATTTATCTGTCGCTTTCATCCATTTTTAAACCGGCGGCTTGTTCTGGGAGATGCGTGCGTGCGATACCAGGACTGGATACGGGAATTGATGCTAATCTTTGTGACTGAATTGCTTTCCAAGTCGCACAGTGGGTATTTTTGACAGTCCTCACCCCCATATCCTGAAAACTCGAACAGCTGCAGCTTTGAATTAATTATAAACGTGACTGAAGCGGATGTGAGCGGCGAGAGCCTGCAGGAGGCCCCGCTCCCAACCCCGACATTTCATCCAGGGGGAGATAATATTCCTCGATTCAATGCAGAATTACCGAAATGCGAGAAAATGGAGCCAGAACTGGAGAAAAATCGACGAAACAGGACGTGATTTAACATTCAGCCGAAGGTTATCAAGCGAGCCTCGTCTGTGGCGGAATCCCTTACCTGACTTGTAGCGGCGTGACGGGCTCTTCTTTGACGGGACTCTCCGGCGCCGTCTGGTCGCCGTCTCTGTCCCACTCGTTCTCCCGCTCCCTCTCCTCCGACGAGGTGCCGGCGTCGTCTCTGGAGTGGGCGTCCGAACGGGCGCGTTTGCGACGCCGCTTCTTCCTCCGCGCGCCGGACCCGGCGACGGCGGAGCCCTCGGGGATCTCCTCGCCGAGGTCCTCGATGCCTTCCAGAGGAATGGGCGACGTGCACAGATACGGCGGGACCTGGGACTGCGTGGGACACAAAGTGGATTTGAAAAAAACAAAATAAACAGCTGATAAATGACCGGTTTTCCAACCTCCATGTCGCCATTTTCTTCAACGAAAAAGGCCTCTCCGTTGTCCCCCAGCTTCATGTGCAGGTCCACCGGCTCCCCGTTTATCTCGATGTCGACCTGCAGCCAGAGGCGACCGTCAACGCTGGAGTTCGAACCGCGTCGTAACACGGGAAGCGATCGACTTACGATTTTCTCCTTGGAGCGCAGCACGCCCAGTTTGCCGAAGCGGACGTGAAAGGGGGAACACTGGAAGGACCCGTCGGCCTGTTGCACCACGATGACATCGATGCCCCCGGTGAGAGTGGCGGGATTGAGGCCGCGGTAGAGCTCCTTCACCGTCACGAAAACCGTCTCGGCAAACTGGCCCACGATATTCATGGTTTGGGACTTGGAAATCAAAAACAAGCAAGCGGAGGGAAAAAAAAAAAAAAAGAAAACCAGTGTGAGAACAGAGCAGCTACATGGGGAAATAAAAAAATACATATGAAACCTCTGCTCCACATCTGCATCTTCATTTTGTCAAAATGGAAACCACTACAGTTGATTCAAGAAGCGTCACCCTTCGGTCGTCGGGCCGAGGAGCTGAAAGTGAAAGTCGGCTCACCGGGGGTAGAAGGCACTTCTGATGTTTTGACTAAAACAACAGTGACCTTTGGATGGAGGTCCGCCCGGGGTAAAGTTCAAAAGCTGAGATGGAAAGCGAGGAGCTTCACGTTGAGATAATACACTACAAGCACACACACGACGTGAGAAACAGCCGAGTCGCCGGTCGGTCACTCGGTCCGCGTGGAGACAGACAGCCGTCACCTGGCCTGAGGATAGAATATCTTCAGATAAGATCCGAACGTGAGCGCATAAAGGCCGCGCTTCGGGGATTCTCAAAATGAAAAAAAAAAAAAAGAAAAGCGACCACCTCCAAAGAGCTTATTTTCTGCGGCGGGCTTTTCCCAACATCCCCGAGATGAGGCGACAAGTTATTTTGCTCGGTAAACATCCATCAAATCTCAATTATTAGATTTCTAGTAGAAATGCATCATGTTGACGCTCCATTATCTCGACCGCCGTCAGCAGATGAGACGACAGTGATACGTTTAATTAAATCTGAGCTCGGAGATAATGCGATGAAAGGTCGCGCGGCTGAAGGAGAGATTTTTGTCTCTGGGGGGGGGGAATAAACGACGGCAAAAACAACAGTATGTTAAAAAACAAAAATCCTAATTTTAAGTAGCTGGATGGGGTTGTCCGGTTAGCACATCCCCGCTTGCATACCGTCACGTTAACACCGGCTCCCCGCGGTGACATGAAGATTTACGCTGCTGGGTTTAACGGCTCCATCAGAAGCGTTGGGAGTTGGCCTAGCAGAGCGCAGGGGGAGACAAGGGCAGTGACGTGCACAGGCAGGACGAGCGCAGAGGAGATCATGTCGCAACATCCACAGAGGAAGTATACCATAGGTTCGCTCTATAGATTATGTGCTGCGCTGCGCAAAAAAATCTGGTTTTAAAGACGGCCAAGTGTCAACGAAGAGTCAGCTGAACCACTCCAACTATTAAAAACCTCCTTTTTCCCCCCAAAGATAACTGCAACCAGGGGTATTTTTAACGCATCGCGGGACTGAAAGGGCTTCGGTGGGATTCTTCAGTGAGCCGCACATCTGCACCACACAATGTGTGAGGTCAAAAAAAATGACATCCCCCATCTCAAAAGTCAATTCGGTGAAATAAAACATCCACGAAGCATTTGACAGTCCAGCATCCCCCCCATGAAAATAGGAATAATTGTAACAATAAATAGCGGAAAGGTGTTTTCATCACAAACAAGGAGGGACAACAGCGGGAAACAACCTAAACAAAGAATCAGTCATTCATTCATTCATGGATTCCGCCCATCCTGACGCGTGGGTGCGATCGGTCTTCACTGCGATCTGGCTTCTTACCCACAATGAAGGATGCAGATGTCCCTTCCCAACCACGCCGCGCTCCCTCGACCTTCCGTCTGCCATATCACACCGCTATCAAAGCCTCGTACGCTTTGTACTCGCAGGTATTCCAGGCTGTGGGTGCCTCGGTGAACTGCTCGCGGATTTCCCATATTTCTCACACTTGTCCGACGGTTTCCTGCGCTCCCATTGGCAGTCGCCTGAATTGTCTAACAAAAGTATAAAATGGCCAATGTTTGCATCACCTGTCATCACGTCCATTCCCCGGATATTCACTGGCAGTCCATCATCCCCGTCCGTGTGGTCACTCTCTGCCCGCCGGCGACACTGATAGGGCCGTTCCGTCCGCACATGACTTTCTCTGACCGGGCGTCTGAAATCCCGCTAACTCGGATCCAGCGACAAAATTTAGCAGCAGAAAATGAACCCGGCTAGCGGGCTTCATCAGAGACGGCAGCGCTGTGGTCGTCTCCGTTCCGAGCAATGAGGCAAAATATACCAATCTGTGAGAGAGGCCTAGTATATTCAGTCAGACATTTTTGCTTCCTCTATCTCACAATTTAACAAACCACACATACGCCCCCCCCCCCTTCCCCCTGACAACGAGTCCATACTGCACATGACAACCAGATCAGCAGTTTCTGAAAGGCTTGGATAGGCTATTCAAACCCGCTTGGAATGAAAACGCGCACACACAAAGTGAGCAAGCAGACAGTTTCTGGGCTCGACCACATCTCTCCGGGCCACCGGAGACGCGGGGATTCTCCGGGCGGCCGCACTCCAAAACCTGAGCCCGGCTCGAGCGAATACCGATATTTCAGCGGACGTCACGACCTTTGCCCCCGGTGGGAGGAGGCGGGATGAGGAGGTAAGGGGGGGGGGGGGAGACATACGCTAGCGAACAACTTATCACGATAGGGGACTGTCTTTGCTGTTTGGACACGATCGGACCTCCACCGCAGTCCAACCATGTGACCGGATCGATGGCGCCGCTCACGGCCCTCCGCTGTCAATGGCTTCTTTCTGTATCCATTCAGGCCCATTGTTTGCGATTTAGAGTGATACTTGATGAAAAATGCCAGGTGAGCATTATTAAAGAATATAAAAGAACAAAAGTCTGGTGCACACAAAGGCAACACCAGACAAAATGGGAGAGGGATGGCAGGGGGGGGGGGGGCGAACAGGGTTCACGGCAGCACAGAAGGCTTATTTTCTGCAGAATCATTGCCATCGTACTAAAAATGCACCCGTGCTCGTTTGCTGTCAACATGAACAATGTTCATGCTCAAGGTATTCAAGGGATCTTATCCGCAATGAGGGGTTCAAACTGATGACAACTCAGTCAGCATGCAGCCAAGCCAGGGCACTTCAGCTGCCATGTCATGTTATAAAGTGTGACCTCGTGTACAGGATAAGCTGCAGGGATTATGAATGAATGACTTGTCATTTAGTGCACAGCTTGCTAGCATAGCACGTCTGGGGAGCTGCAGTTCAGACTGCAATCCGCTGCAGTTGGTGCTTTTTCTGAATGGACCGAAACTGACGAGTCATCTCAGTCCCTCCGAGGCGAGACACAAACCAGGCTCGTTGAATGAAAGGGCAACTGTAAAGTTTTATTCTTCCTACTTAAGATAAAGCCCCCTGGAGCACCGTGCTGTACTTATATTAGCAGTTACTGCCGGGTCGGCTTGGGAGTGAATTGCAGTGACAAATTCTGACCTCCGGAGCAAAGAGACACTTTCCTGTGACCGCTGAGGAGTGCAGTTAACTGAACCTTCCGCGAAGGGACACCGCTGAAAGCCCCAGACTTTATTTCAATTAACCGCTCCGTTTTATCCCGGGAGGAATTCTCCAGCAGGCCCAACCCCATAGGAGGGTTCAGGATAGCAGCTAACACCTCGGGGTCCCAACTTTTAGACGTGTAAAAACTACTAAAACTTTATAAAGAAGTCGTTTTTAAACAACGCAACTCGCTCTTTTCACGTTCAAATCCCTTCCACGTCTTGTGAGCGGATGTGTCGTGGTAATATTGGACGTTTAAGAGCCGCGGAGAGGCAGGGGCACCTACCTTCCAGGTCAGTGACGGAGAACAACGCCTCCACTGAAAACTGAAAGAAAACAAACCAACCTGGAAGCTTCCGGGTTCTTCGCGCATGCGCAAGGGTTCTACTCCCCCGCCGACCAATCAGCGACGAGAGAAGAATCCAAGCCCCGCCCATCGAGACATAGCGTAAACAAAGCTTTGCATGATGCGTCACCTCTGCAGGCTTACATTTGTACAAGTGACGTGAAACAAGTCATCTATGGCTCTTTATAGGCATATATTAAACCATAAATGCATAAAAACATTTTGTTCACATCGCAACAGGATATCTGTGTTGTTTGATTTTGAGTGACGCTATCCTATAAGACACAGTCAGGTTTAAAGGTCAAACCGCGGCGTCTTGACAAACAATAAATATCATAATCACCCTTGCATGCAGTTAAATGCTGCCACGGAATCAATACCACCTTATCTATCTATTATCTCATGCAGGCATTGTTTTTGTTTTGTTTTTTGAAATCCCTGGAATTTCCCACGACTGACCGAGAACAATTACCAGCTGTGAAAGGTCTAAATCTTTTCAAAGGATCTGCACAGCAGCTTCTTCGTTTCCTCTGTCGGTTGGGGTTTACGAGCTGTATTTCTCAATATTAACAGTCATGATTTGGACCCAGCAGAGGGCAGCACTACACTTGCACACACCCCCGCCCCCCTGCTCCAGACTGGCGTCTCTACCTGAGCCCTTTCATTCATCCCCCGGGGTTTATCTCTCCACACTTCTATCCCAGTCAGAGTAGAATGAGGTCTGTTGTTGTGCCAGTGAAAAGGATCACCGCAAGACTCTTCAAGACAAAGTGAGGAAGTGATATATTCCACTGACACGAGCATCTCATACGCAGTGAACATTTAACATTTTAGCAGAGTGGACAGGGACAACACGCAGAGCTGGGAGGTGAAAGTGCCACGGATAGGAGAACTTTCTTTGACCACAGCATCACTGTCCGTCGCATTACACCATTAAGGGAAATGAACGAGGGCCCCTAAACCAGATGTTGCTTCCATAAATAATTTTAAGGTGTTCCCCTGCATGTTTAGGCCAAAGTGATGGCCGGCTTTGCTGCCTATTTAAGGAAACCCATAATTGTGAAACAGAAAGACAGGCGTTCAAAAACAGTTCTGCATCTGCTCACAAACTCTCTTCCCATGTGTTCGCTCTCCACCACAGAGAGCCTCCTCTAAACGCTCGGGCCCTTTTCTCTAAATAAGGCAGCCTTATCGTAGTTCCTGTCATTTCTGCCTTTTTTCCCAAACATCCCGAGCAGCGTCTGATGCAGTGGCGAGCTGGAGCCCGTGCATTCTTTTGCCTTGTATGGAGAAATGGCCTGGCCTGGGATGTCTTTGTGCAGGACAGGCCGCCCTCTCCATTGGCTGGCCAGGAAAGGGGAGGGACGCACCGGGACCTCAATTCTTCTAACAAACTCTTTAGTTGGTCTCCCTGCCTCCCTTCCCACTGCCGTGTCGGAACCACACCGGAGGAGTTTGACGGGCTCCAAAACATTTCTACCTGAAGCTGAGGTGAGAATGAATTCTTCTACACAGTTTGGGGTGTGCATAGTAGAGAGAAGGTGGGTTGGAAAGTACTCGGCGTGCACTGCAGGGTACTCGGCGTGAAGTCTCGGGGTTCGCTGGTACCGCACCGAACTGTCAGAGCTGGAAAAGGAAGGGGAGGGCCGTCACACGGAGCCCATGTTCTGCCCGTGGCCGCGGCTGGAGATCGAATTCAGAACTGTGTTTAGACGTGGATGCTTCGCACGTGTGAGATATTGTGCGTTTTTCCACCGGAGGAATGTCAGTGACCCCGTTCGGGTCGCCCGTTCACACTTTGAAATACAGACACACACAAACACACACACACACACACACACACACATCTGATGGGTCGTCCGGCCGGCGATGAGAGCCCGAGTTCCCGTTTGCTCCTTGTTTGTGTTTGGAATTCCTGACTTTTGGCCTTTGGTCTTCGGTTCTGCACCGGTGATCTCAGTGAGCCTGATTGATGACATGATGCCTGTTTGGCGCTATCAGCGCGCGGCGACAGAGGATCCGCCGGTCGCCGCAAAACAAATAGAAAATGTCAGTACCAGCAAAGCCGGGGCCAAGTGCTTTCGTCTCCGAGGTCAAAAATAGTTCTCTCTCTTGGTGAATCATTGTTAATAATAATTGTTGCCACGGCTCTGAGCTCAGAAGGGCAGGAATTCAAATCTCCTACTCCTGAAAGCGGATTGTGACACACCGTTTAATTATTTTAGAAATCTGATAAGATCGTAATAGAAAAAAAACAACTAAATTCACATTTTGGACCGTTTACAATCGAGCGAGGCCTCGGCCAGTAAAAGAATTCCCCCTCGAATGAAACCAAGGCGGGAGAGACGGGATCTAATCAGATCTCTCGGTTCAGGAAACTGTAAATGCGGGCGGGGGGCCGGTTTGTTTCTGGGCTTCCTTTGTGACCACGGCTGTGGAGAGCGGAAGGGCAGAGGGCCAATCGCACACACCTCCCACGCTTCTGCACGCAACCGTCTCAGTCAAATCCACGGCGCAAAATTGCCGTCGCTTCGATCGAACAAGCTGGCAATTAGTCGTAAACTGGGCGATGATTTCACTCGCGTGATTTTGCAATGCAGAAGGAAACCGTGCTACTCACCGGGAGAAAGAAGCAGAGGAGCGACAGGCCCGAGAGAGCCGACGTGATGATGGACGCGGTCGCGCAGCCAGCATCTGGGGGGGGGGGGGGGGGGGCTCTTGCGAATACGGGACGGCTGGAAGCTATTTATAAAAATGCTTTTGTGCGGTTGTTACTTTATAAACGGTGCAAACCAATCGCACGTTTCTCAGCATGTTGCAAGTCAACTGAGGAAATGCGGATTTCAACAGAATCGGTGACAAAACCTCCGAGATCCACGGCACAGTCCTCGATCCTTTCGCCCAGAGGTCAAACACCCTGGATGATTTCGCCCGATGCGACATTTCTCGTTACGTAACGTTAAACATGCAGAGCCAGAAAGACAGAATTTATAGCAACACCCGTCCAACGTGGCGGGAAAACCGTTTAAACGTCCGATGTGCAGCCGTCCATTTAAAGGCTCCGGCTGACAGACAACTCCCCGGTCTCATCCCCGTCATATCAAACCGTGTCCCAGAGGAATCCTGGACGGAAAAAGGATCGACGTGATGATTGCACCGCAACGAACTCATCATCCTGCACACGAGAGGCAGGGCCTGAGCTGTCGATCACAGAATCCGACACGGTTATTCCCGTCTACGGACGATTTAGCGTTAAATGAACCTGTCGCGAGTTCCCCAGAATTCTTCGGTGACCTTATCTCCACTGACACGTCTGACTGCAGAGTGCACCGAGGAAGGGGGCCAAATTCCAGGGATTCGTCCTTTGGCGGGCGGGAAAATAACATTTTTTAGATTTTTACCGCGCGGCCGGCCAGATCTAACCCACCAATCGTGCACCTTCAGGCCCACGACCAGCCGCCGCCATGTCGAGCAAACGCGCCAAGGGGAAGACCACCAAGAAGCGCCCGCAGAGGGCCACGTCCAATGTCTTCGCCATGTTCGACCAGTCTCAGATCCAGGAGTTCAAAGAGGCCTTCAACATGATCGACCAGAACAGGGACGGCTTCATCGACAAGGAGGATCTGCACGACATGCTGGCGTCTTTAGGTAGAACACCGGAGACGGACCAAAGTTCTCCGACCCCGTCTCCTTGGACGGTATCTCCTCCGCGTTTTTCGTTCGTCTTACGAAGTTTCCGCGTGGTTCTCGTCCTCAGGCAAGAACCCGTCGGACGACTACCTGGAGGGGATGATGAGTGAGGCGCCGGGTCCCATCAACTTCACCATGTTCCTCACCATGTTCGGCGAGAGGCTCAACGGGACGGACCCCGAGGACGTCATCCGCAACGCCTTCGCCTGCTTCGACGAGGAGGGCTCAGGTAAGACCTCCGGGACGGTCCTCCGCCGGCACGTCTCCGTCAGCTCCCTGAACACGTGTCACGTCAACCGCGGCAGGCGTTATCCACGAGGACCATCTGAGGGAGCTTCTCACCACCATGGGCGACCGCTTCACCGACGAGGAGGTGGACGAGCTCTTCCGCGAGGCGCCCATCGACAAGAAGGGCAACTTCAACTACGCCGAGTTCACCCGCATCCTCAAGCACGGCGCCAAAGACAAGGACGACGAGTAGGAGGAGGACGCGGCCGCCGGCGCCTCAGATCTCCAGATCCCACTTTCACTGAGCTTCCCAGTTGTGACAGATATTATTACATGTGAGAAGAGTTTGCATCACCGGCCCCCTCCTCCCCCCGCGTTTTAGATCTACCGCCGGTTCTGAAGGTGGGATTTCGGGGATCCTTCATCCTGTAACCCCTTTCCCCCTTTCCCCGGTCCGCTTCCACGGTTTCCCATCGCTATCGAGGGTTAGCCTGAGGACCTACGATTCCCGGATCTCTGGCGCGAGGGTTGAAGTTACTCTTGACTTCTGTAGCCTATAAAAAGGTGTGGGAACACCTGAGTGACAGTGTGTGTGTGTGTGTGTGTGTGTGTGTGTGTGTGTGTGTGTGTGTGCAAGGGTCCTCCTGGCCTCAAGTCTTTTCTGTAACCCTTGTATCGTGGAGAAGGTTTAAGAGAACGACAAACAAGACTGTGTTTAACTTCCTGACAATCAGATGTGTGTGTGTGTGTGTCTGTGTGTGTGTGTGTGTGTGTGATGGAAACATACAGAGCGTGAGGTCTTCCGTTCAAGCCCCCCCCCCCCCAATCCACAGCTGGTTGTGCGTGTTAGCCGACGGGTCAGGTATGTGCTGCGAAGGATTCGAGGGCGGGACTCGCCGGAGTGAAGAAAGCGGGCTCCTCGGCGCGGGCGGTCGCGCAAAGCGTAGCTTGGTCCTGGTAGTTTTCAAAAATCATTGTGTCACGTCTGGAACCGAACGTCCCGACTTCAGGAGATCCATCTCAGCCGTCTGATTTTCCTATGGAGTATATAATTAAAGAGGTTTAAGGTTCTCGACGACTTGTTTCATTTTGAATACATTCAGTGTGTCGGAGCCTTTCACGTACAGACCGTAACGAAGAATAAACACGCAATTCAATCATTTTCTACCCCGCTTGCCCGGATGGTGGGACGGCTGGAGCCGATCCCGGCTGTCAGCGGGCGAGGAGGAGGGGATCTCTGGACCACAACAATCCACTCTTCATGTAGACCCACGACGATTCGCTCACTCATTCATAGATCACGCAGACATACAAGCATTCACACGTTATTTAGACGCACACAGAAACCGTCGCATTCACTGCAGAACTGGAGGAGCCTCTGGGATGATGGGGGGGGGGGGTTAAATCTGCTGGTGCAAAAAACCGGGGACGGGG
>CAAKHD010014265.1:82039-93533 GCA_901007705.1 Fistularia tabacaria
AGACATACAAGCTTTCACACGTTATTTAGACGCACACAGAAACCGTCGCATTCACTGCAGAACTGGAGGAGCCTCTGGGATGATGGGGGGGGGGGGTAAAACATCTGAGTGAAGAAATCCGAGTCCGGTCGCCACGACGAGATGATTTTGACAAACTCTTCCTCATTGAAAGAACAGCATTCGCCCCTTCATTCACACACCATGCAACTGTGCACTCGGTTACTCAGATCCAATGAACTTCCTGCATGTGTGGGAGGAACCAGAGGAACCCCACGCAGACACATGGAGACTCCACAGAGACAGGTCAGCTGTGAGAATCCAACCGGGAACCTTTTCTCACCGTCAGGCGGAGGCGCTGACGACCGCGCCGCACCACGCAATCCAGATTCAACGCAAAACACGCTTTTAAACGCAAAAAGTTCATTCCAGTCAATTCATCCATCACTCGCCAAAAAAAGAATAAGTGGAACCAAAAGCCTTGAAAAAAAACAAACAATCTGAATTCCACAACTTCCACGTTTGCGAGCGAAAACCAAAAAAACAGGGTAACAGATAGTTTATGAAAAACTGCTTTTATTTCATTGAAATGCTTATACAAAAAACACACTTAAAGTTTAAGGCATATATTGCACAGACTATTGAGAAGGTTTTTCTTTATATAAAAAAAAAGGGACGTCGTCCCTCATTCGAAGGTTTAAGGCACAGCAGCCAGTTATACTGTCAGTCGGGATTCACAATATGAACATTTTTAATGCATTTGGCTGTAATGGAACTACAGTTTGAGATAAATATCATGCCGATACAAAAAAAAAATTAAAAAAAAAAAAATCCTTGAAAATATATACATACATCGTAACATTGGCTTCTTTGATTGGAACGTCATGTCAAATCTAAAAGATATAAACTTTTTCCTTTAATATAAAAAAAAAAAAACCTGTCCGTCTCGCCATTCCTTTCCAGAAATCACAAGCAACGAATGAGTGTTCACGTTAATACTTAGCTCTGAACGTCCCAACGCCCAAACTTGACCTGTGGAAAATGAGGTATAACTGCAACTTCAGTCCACTGAGTACCTGCAAGCGAGACTCCTCCGCCGACCCCCCCGCCCTTCAAGAGGAAAAAAAAAAACAAAACAAAACCCCGGCAGTGTCGGAGATCCCAGGAAAAACAAAAAGTGGGCATACCAGGAGTGTTTGGAGAGATTTTTTTTTTTTAGGTTCGCTACGAACGAGCACCTGGAGACCCGGCGCGGGAACGACGGGATCGACTGACCGCACGTCCTCACGTCTCCTTGAAATGACCACAATGACGCTTGTAAACATTACAGTTTTTAAATAGTCACCTAGTAACAAAAAAAAAGAGAGAGAGAGAGAAAAAAGTCTGCTACAGTATTATTCCGATAGGAACCCAACGTGTCCTCGTCAGTCAGGGATGCTGGCGTGTCGTTACTGTTACCGGTCGCGCTAAGACAGTTTCATGGAAACCACAGCTTCACGAGTGATCAGAAATTCTACGTAACCCATTTCTACGTCACAGATGAGGAGGGAAAAGCGGGGCGCCGGAGGTGGGGGGGTGGGGGTGGGTTAAAAAGATCCGGCCGGCGTTTGAAATTCCAGGGCGATTGAAATGGATTGACCAAATCCCAAGGAAAAGATGGATGCGGACCGGGGGGGCGTGTTCCCATCACGAGGACGCCGCCGCCGCCGCGCCGAGTACGATGTCAGCCGACGTGAACCGAAAGCCCTTTTCGGGGGGGTACGGCACGAGACAGCTGGAAAAATATAAACAAACAAGGGAAAAAAAACACCGTTTGCTTGAATCTCCTAGGTTGGAAAAAAAATAATAATAGGGGGACAGAGATGGACAGCAAAGCGGCGGGAGAATTCGTCTCATCATCTCACAGACATTTATACAGAAGACCCCCCGTCCAGCCTCCTGATTGGCGGGAGACGGGTGGGCGGGGCTTAGAAACAGTAAATAAAAGTGTTAAAAAACCAAGGTGTCACTGAGATATCTGACGGACGCCCGCTGAGAGGAGATCACTCGCCAACGGGCAGGCCTCCTGCACGTTCAGGGAGGAACCAGGAATGCTACCAAAGTGTTGCTGGTGGAGATCTGGAGTGGTGGTGGTGGTGGGGGTTGGAGGAGGTCCCTTATTGGCGTCGACCGGAGGGGAAATCCGTCGCGCGGCACCGGGAACGTCTATAATACAATTATTCCGCGCGGTGGAATGTTCATTCGGAGAAATGGCGTCGACTGGGAGCGAAAAAACAAACAAACAAAAAAAAAACAGCATCTTGAAAGAAAAGAGTTCATTTTAAACAGCAGGCCTGCAAAAGAAGGCGGTGACGCCCCCCCCCCCGCCCCAGAGTCTGCTTGTATGCTCTGCGTGTGCAGATACATTCTGGTATGTACAGTGTTATCCAGCAGGCGGGCTCACTGCGTGCAGGCCGTGTGCTGGGGGCCCCAAACCGCCGCCATGGGGGCCTTCACCACCTGCAGGGCGCTGGCGTCGGCGTGGACCATGCTCCACACGCCGGGCACCACGGCCGAGCTCCTGTGGACGTCCATGCCGCCGCTCGCGGGGGAGGGCTGCGCTGGGGGGCTCGTTTCGGCGGCGGCGGCGCGGGTTGCCGAGGGGATGACGGGCGGGGACGAGGCCGACGGGACCGTGACGGGTAGCAACTGGGATTTGTGGATGGGCAGGAAAAAGGGGACGACTCTGGGGGCCGCGAGGGAGGAGATGGCGGGGGAAGGACGGGCGATGAAGACGGGGGACGCCACCTGACCCGGCCGGGTGACGGGCGCCGGGCTCGAGACCGGAGCCGGATCCGCGGCCGCTTTCTGGGTGTTTGGCTGCCGGGCCGGGGAGAGCGGCGGCTTTCCCGGGCCGGCGTCCGGCACGGCGTCCCTCTCCGCGGGGCCGGGGGCTTTGGCGGGCGGCGGTCTCGTGTCCGGGGCGGCGGTTCCGGAGCTCAGCGGCGCCGGAGCTCTCGTCCCGGCGGGACCGGCCATGGCCTTCTCCATCAGACTCTGCGCCCGGCCGGGATCCATCACCTGCTGGCCGTCCTCCGGGGGAGGCGTGGCTCCGACGTCACAGCCGTAGCCGCGGCATGGGGCCCCCGCCGCCTCCGGCTTTCCCCCCTCGGGGAGCTTCGTCTGGCCCTCCTGCAGCCTCTTCAGGTTCTCCTGCTCCGCCGCCCGCTGGAGAGCGGCGTCCACCAGCAACCTCAGGTCGCTGAAGTCCTGGGCGGGGAAGAGCTCGGGGGGCGTCGGCGGCGGCGTGTTGAAGAGCCCGCCGGTGGGACTGGCGGCCGCCGCGGTGCCGGCGAGACAGGCGGCGGTGTTCCCCTGCTCCTCGGCCTCCCTCAGCAGGCTCTGGGTGTCCAGCCTCATCAGCGCCTGGACGGCGCCGTCCTTACCCGGGTAGCACGCGCCCGTCAGGATGGCGGTGGCCGTGTTCCCGAGGAGGCTGAGGTCCAGCGTGGGGGCCGAGCGGATCACCGACGGCCGCGGCTGAGACGCCCCCGCGGAGGCGGCGCCCTCGGGGGACCCGGGCCCGCCTCCCGCCGGAGAGCCCTCGCTCTTACCGAACTTACGGGAGATCTTGAACTTGGTGGGGTCTTTGCCGTCCTTGCGGAGCAGGTCGGGGAGCAGCCGGCGGCGGGCGTTGATGAACCAGTTGCAGATCTGGGAAGAGAAAAGGCATTTCCTTCGTGAAAACCGTCCTTCATCGCTCCTGAAAGGAGGCCGGAGAAACACAACACCCGATACACGAAGTGGAAACGACTACGGTGCTGTTTAAAAAAAACGCCGGGCGGCGAAAGAGTCGCTATCGGTTTTGTCTGAAAACCGTCACTGTTTCGTGCAAACACAGAGAACATTGTTGCCCCAGACGAGCAGTTCAACAGATCTTTGGAAACACCTCGAAGGTCGGGGTTTTCCTGCACCGCTTTTTATTTACAGCGGCACGTCTACGGATTTCACTTCTTCAAAAGCACCACTTGTTTCCCCCGGGAAGGGTCCTGAGCGCCGACATGAAGAGGAAGAAGAGGCTGGTTCTTCCTCTGACACCTTGGAGATGTCACCCAGTGGCCGTGCAGCGCGGAGTCACGTGTCGTGTAGCAATCAGTGCACGGCTGGGATGTTAAAACCCCCGACGGACGGGAAGCTCTCACCTGCAGCACGGAGAGGCTGGTCTGCCCCGACAGGCTGAGCTTCTCCTGCTCCGACGGGTAGGCGTTGAAGCGGTGCTCGTACAGCCAGCTGCGCAGGATCTGCACCGCCTCCTTGGGCAGGTTGCCGCGGCGACGGCGCTTCCCGAAGAGACCCCTTCCCGACAGGTCGAGCGGCGAGCCGTCATCGCTGTCCGACACGGCCGAAGAGTGCTCCTGCTCGGGGTGACACTCCTCTTCCAGGGCTGGGGGAGAGGAGGCGGGTTAGCGGCTGTCCGTCACACGTCAAGCATCCCCGGGATCACAGGAGAACCAAGCCGGTTCTGTGTTTTGTTTTGGGTTTTTTTTGAGCGCGCGGGATTGAAACGCGAGCGAAAATGAAACCCCGCGGCCCGAGAGAAACAAAGAAACGGGGAGAGCGCGCGGCTCTTTTCTCCCGAGCCGCCAAAAAACAAGGTTGTTCGGTTGGAGCTCATCACGGGGAGGGCTCTCCTTTATCTCCGGCCACTGGAGGGAATCTCCCTTCAAAATGGAGCATGCCTGATCCCAGTGGCGGGGGCACAGAATGCACTAAATGTCTTTCTCTGTGTGGCTGGGTGAAACCTGACCCCCAGGGCAGTGCCTGTCTCCACAAAGGAGATTGTGTGCATATCAACATCACAGTGGCCACTGGCTCAGGAATCTATTGACCGCGCAGGGGGAAGGCCGTTTTCCACCTCGTGCCGGCGGGGCGAAGGGACTGCTGCGGCGGCGGCGGCGGATTGACAAAATCTTTTCAAATTCTGCATTCCTCCACAATGAGGGATGAACCGGACCAAGGTGGAGGAGCGAAAACAAAATTAAAGAGAGAAGTAGCCGGTGAGACACCAATAGATCGTGGGTGTCTCGGTGTGTGTGTGTGTGTAGCTGCATGGGAGGAAAATGCAAAACAACAGCACATGGTTGCGTTTAAAAGCCCTGATCCATTGCTGACATCGCGCCCCCACCCCCCACCAATCACCCACCCGCGTCTGTTTTCCTGCACAATCATTCAGATGAGGTGCATTGGAGGCTTTGCACCTGGACGCGCGGCTCAGTGCGGATACCTGCATAGTTCAAAAAAGAAAATTAAAAAACGTGGACTGGGGGTGAAATAGTCAAGTACCCCCCCCCCCCCTGCGTGCACGCTGGAGGGGGCAGATATCCGTGTTTTTCTGCCACCCCGCAGGAGAGAGAGGGGTCCGGGGTCGGGGTTGGTGGTGGTGGGGGGGGACTCAGGAGATTTGCTTTTAGAAAATAAAAAGTTTGATGTGATTGAACAACAAACCGAAGTTCAGAAGGAGCAAAGCGAGGGGAGGGAGGGCGAGAGAAAGGGGCTCCCCGAGTGTGACCGTTACTGCTTTTGGAGCGTCGGATCTCAACTTTTACGGGTTTTGTTTTGTAGTTTGTTTGTTTTTTGTTTTTTTAATCCTTTTTTTGTTGGTGTTTTTTGTTCGAGCTCAAACAGAGCGCCCGTCAAAGGGAACGCTTCGTCCGCGACGCCGCCTCCGGCCGAAGGAGCCATCTGGGGCGCACAAAGCCTTCCCTTCCCTTCCCCGCATGTCGCTGCGCCAGATGGACACCATGCCCGCTCAGCCTCCGCATAGCTGGCTTTAGCCGTAACACACACACACACACACACACATTGTGCATTTACTTTTAATTTTTTTTTTTTTTAAAGAGAAACAACAACAAAAAAAGGGAGGGAAGGGGGATAATAATAAAAAAAGAAGAAGAAGCTGGAGACTCACCTCGTTTGAACGCTTTCATTCTTTGTTGGCGGCGCGGTTGTCCCGCTCGGTAGCCGTACAAAGCGTGCCCGGCGACGGTTGACACTTTCTTCTGAGCCGCGGGAGGAAAGACAAGGACCTTTCTCTTTCTTTCTTTTTTTCTTTCTTTCTTCTTACCGACTCTTCAACGCCTGTGGCGAACGCTTCGCCGGACGACCCGCTCCCATCGCGGCCGCGATACGTAAAAAAAAAAAAATAAAAAAAAGAAAGCCGTGTTTCCCGGCGGGCCGTTCGTTACCTGAACGCAGCAGCGCCAGATCCTCGCCAATCTTGACAGTCGCTGCCGAGAGGAGGAGGCGGAGGGATGGAGGGGGGGGGGGACGTTGGTCCCGCCTTATCCGCGGCCGTCGTCCAATCAGCGACGGCTTTACCGCCCTCTCCGGCGGGTTTCGACCAATCGGCGCGCCGCTTCGTCTGGCAGACGGCCTCCGCGTCATCGCGACCGAACCACTCCATTCAAAATAGAACGCATTCATTCAGGCTGTTTGTTTTCCAGCGCGGTTTTAAAAAAAATACATCGATATCAATAGAACTATGTGTGTGAAAAAAACAACACGGACCCACTATTATTTATTTATTTTTTTAAATTAACTAACCCCGCGTTTTTTCTTCCACTTTCACGCCGTGTACCGCGTAGAGAGGACACGCTTTTACGTAACATGCAGCTTAATGTTCTCGTTACATAAATCAGAAGCGTCGTGTCGCCGCTGCAGACACCCGGAGTCTGAACCGTTCTTTGCACCCCCGGATTTACCCACTCTTTACCCCTCTTTGGGGAGCTTTATTTGCAGGCAAGGAGGGAGTGTTTGCTCCGGCCACATGGGCCGCGGCCTACCTGTTCAAACCGCGCACGTCGAGCCGTTTGTTTTGAGCGTTGCCTCCAAAAAAAAAAAAAAGGAAGGGGGGGGGGGTCTGTCATTGCCTTCCTGCAAGGAAAGCCATTATTCAGACGGGGGTGAAAAAAAAGAGTTGCACTGACTGAATGAGAGCCCATGTCGTTTCAGCTCATTTCAATAACAATGTGTGCACACAAAAAAAAAAAGCCAAAGACAGAATCAGGTTATCCTGCAGATCAAAACAAAGGAACTGGATTGCAACCACAGTGCACCTTTTTGACAAAGTGCCGTTTGCATTTTATTGAGTCCCAACGTCTTTTCCATATAAGCATTTCAACGAAATAAAAATCAACAGCATGGTAAAAGATTCAGGGGGGGAAAATGCAAGGTTATGTGTCTCTTATGTGCATAGTTATTGCTCACACACTTTTTAAAACAGTAACCGGAACCCGATTTGGACGAACAAACAAAACCTGATTTACTCACGACCGCCTCTGATCCCCTTGCACTTTGATTTGATTGAGGACATCCGAGCTTTTAAATATGTGCTCGCTTTTTAAGTAATTGTTTTTTGTTTTTTTTTTACTGCGTAACAGCCCCCCCACTCCCCACTCCGACACGGTGGGACAAAGCAGAGATGTTAATGAGCTTGTTTGTTGCGAGCAGAACTTTAGACCGCTGGGATGGAGGTGAGGGGGGAGGGGGGTGAGCTTGTATTCAAGCTGAGGTAAAACTCTGCGTTCACTGGTATCTATTAGTCGATAAAGGGCTGCAAATGCATTCATTTACGCAAGACTGGCATCTGAAAGTGTGTGTAATGGCGAGCGACAGGATGCTACAGCTCTGAATTGTCGCATTGTTGGAGAAACGTCGGAATCGGGATCAATCGAAGGTAAATTCACTGGAAAGCGGGGATTCGTGTGACTAAAACGGGACCATTATCACGATGAAATCAACGAGCGGCCGGGAACCAAACACCCCGCGGTGCAGCTGCTGCTGCTGCCGCTGGACAACCCTTCCCAGGAAATAGACTCAGGCGCGCCCTGGCAATGGATTCAGTGACACAAGTTTGTATTGGAAAATACTTTTGTTTAAAATACCTCTTTTCTCTTTGCGACGGGCCGAGGACATTGTTTGGATTACGCAGGCGAAATCTGCAGCGGGCCCAAAAAGCATTGTTTAATGCAGCCTTCTGTTTTCCACCGCCCCTGTTTCCGAACCGGTTTGAGAGGTGGCGGTGCTTAAAATCGGTTTTAAGCCGCGCTCGGGTTCGAGCTTGGAAATTTGGCCAGTAGAGAGAAATAAAGGAGAAGAGACACGAGTGACACGATCACTTTTTTAAAGTTCTCTGGGTTGAGAAAGACCAAAACGAGGACCAAAGTCTCCTCGCTCTCTCGTTTTCCGTCGAAAACGGCCGACTTTGCTTATTTCAGGGGACAACTTGTCAGACACACACGGCTTTCCTCTGAAATCAAATCAAGCCCGACGACAGAGACTTCAGTCACACAAAAGAAGTCTGTAGGTGCTAACGATGCCGTCCAGGCCGCTCAAATGGACGGGGTATTGACAGCGTGGAGGAGGAGGAGGAGGCCATTGACACCCCTGAGCCTTTTCTCTGAGTCGTCCCCGGCGGGCAAACGCAACAGCAGACAAAGGCCGGCCATCAGGAGAAAGCTCTTGCAGAGATGGAGGGGAAAGAAAAAGAAAGAAAAAGGAACCGCGGGTCACTTTCGAATTCAAAGTCTGTGTTTTTAGGGTCACGGCGGGCGAGCCGCAAGCGGCGGTGGGTTAACGGAGGTCGTTAGGGAAGGGGAAGTCCTGTTTGTTTACCATTTGGCAGGAGCCAAATGTGAGTGGAAGTCCTATCAGCAGCCGCGCCTCAGCGAAAAACCACGGCTTTCAATCACGATGCGGATTCGAGAGGACGGGGAGCGGGACGATACTTCAGGAGATATCAGCCGCGTTCGGAAGAAGGTGCGGGGACTGGATGCCATCTAGAGGTGGAAATCTAAACTCTGGTTATCCGAGTCCAGCCCATGCACTCGCACTAAAAACCTCAAGCCGTTTTTTAATTTTTTTTAAACTGATTATCTGCTGCAGAGCGAAATCACAAACCTGTCGCTGTGCGTCTCAGTGTGTGTGTGTGTCTGTGTGTGTGTGTGTGTGTGTGTGTGTGTGTGTGTGTGTGTGTAAAGCAGGACTGTAACAAAAAAAAAGGAAAAACACAACTGGCAATCCGTGTAATGCTTTAATTAAATATTTTCTCCTTGGAGTAAAAAGTGCAGATACTTTGGATGTTACTCGATGGCGGGGGGAGGGAGGGGAGGGGGGACAAGGACGCTAGCAAAGAACTAAGCCGTGTTTAATGATGAGAAAAATGCAATATAAAAATAACAATAAAGAATGTGACCGGGAAAGGATAACAGAGTCATATCCTGCATACTCGGGCGCCCGGGCCTCGGCTCGGACGCACCAGGTGAATAAGAGAAGAGCTGCTACACGCGCGTGAAGAAGCATCGGAACAAAAAAACAAAACAAAACCGGATGTTATCAGCGGCAAGTGCCAAAAGCTAAAAAACAAACAAACAAAAAAACAAAACCAAAACAAATGCCGGTGGTCAAAAAGAGCAAAGGAAGATGGTGGTACGCGCGCGATTCCCTACGGGGGAAAGTAAAATACATTATGGCCATTTCCATTCCCACCGTTGCACTGTTGAGACCTTCATGCTCGGACAGCCGTGGCATCGGGATGTGCTTTCATCGAAAACCATTGAGAAGCTAAAATCGATAGATTCTTACGAGTGCTTAAAATCTTTGACACACGACGTTTTCAAAGACCCACACACACACACACACGCACGCACACATACACACACGCACGCACAGAAGAATTAATTGCTAGGAAACTATATAAATACAGGTACATCTTTGAACCTGACTCTCATTCGTATTCATTGTAACCTGATCTAAACTGAGATTTGAAAAGGCAAATAAAGTAAACAAAGTAATACAAGGAAGACATATATTAGGTGTGTGTGTGTGTGTGTGTGTGTGTGTGTGTGTGTGTGTGTAGTTTGTCAGATGGCCACAGGGCGGTGTTGTGCAAAAGCTACTGGGCGGCCAAAAGTCTGGGGAGAGGACAAAGAGGGGAGGCAGAAAAAGCAACTTCTGTCCACTTAATAGATCTTACAGCCAAAGATATAGAGTATTTAAAACAGTCTTCAAATAAATTCTTTAGGATAGAATCATAATAGCAATACCTTTATTAATATTCTTTTTTATGATAAAGAAGAAAATGACAAAAGTTCTTGAGCTGAGGTTTCAATGGCAGCCTCCAACGAGGAGTGTCCTGCTTCTGTCTGTCAAATCCCCCGCATTCCCAATCTCTGCTCTTTAGATAAATAAGTGTTTGACGCCCCCCGGGGCCGGCCTACAGCTGTATGAGTGAGTGGAATCTGCCCACAGAGCCCCCCGCGATGAGACCTCTCCTCCCCCGACCTGCGGCCACTCCGCTCCGAGTCGCTCATTTGCATTCGCAACGGTTCCCCTCTCCTTTGTCAAGGCATTTCGCCGACACTTATCCGTCCTACGATCTGACCTTACGTCCTTCCTGCTGGCCGTGTCTCTCTCTCAGAGGCGAGTCTGGGCCTCGGGGACGTAGATCTCAATGCTGTCTGCGCTCTCCGTGGCCGAGTTCTGGCGAAAAGAGGCGGCCTTCTTGGCAGCCAGCAGCCGCTTGCGAGCCTCCTGTCGCTGCTTCTCCGCCGAGGCCGAAGAGGACGTGGACGAGGAGTCCGCGCTCTTCTCGCGGCCCAGCGATGGTCGTCCCTTACCAGGCTTCTTTGACGCAGGAGGGGCCGCCTTCTCCTCGTCCTGGGGCCGTCGGAGGCGGAGTGTAGGGACGAGAGGGAAAAACAAAAAGTGAGACGCGGACGACGCGACGCCCGAGCTTCTTTTCCCCTTCGGTAAATTTGACAGACGCGACAGACGAGGACGTGACGACAGCGCTGATCGCTTTGGCTCGGCTTCGCGTCGCTTTCGGTGAGCGCGAAACGGAAGACGCACAGAAAAGACAACAGGCGAGCGGGCGGGAGACGGACAGTCGGGTGAACGGCGGTTTCTCGCCGGACGGGGAAAATGGCAACGTGAACGACTGGGGGACGTCACACAGAAATAAGGAGGAACGGGACACACGAGCAATGCGGTCACATTGCAAAGCCAGAGCGGATAAGAAAAGCCGTGAAACACACACACACACACACAGGACGGAAAAACAAAGAGTGACTGCCAGAGACACAGAGAAACAAAAGCGTTTTAACAGAAACGCAAAGGCAAGACTGCGTGATGCCCCTTGAGGCGGTGCTTCCGGGCCATGCTCCGCGACAGGCACGCCGCCGGGACTGACGCATGCATGCTCAAAGCAGGGCGGCACACCTGCAGCACACCCACGACAGCCCTCTTTGAGATCTATTTTCCCATGCATGTCTAAAGGGGATCCGTCCATCCCCATTGCCGGGGAGGACCCTGTCAGTTCATCCCACACGTGGAGGGGGGAGGCAGGGGGGGAGGGGGGGGTATGGCGGTGGGGGGGGGGGGGGAGGGGGCGGGGTCGGCGGCTTCCTTCCCCCGCCCAGGGCACCGGGCAGGAGGGGGGGGGAGGGCCCTCCCCCCAGCG
>CAAKHD010014265.1:101967-116340 GCA_901007705.1 Fistularia tabacaria
GAGGTGGGAATTCCCCGCCCGAGGAGGTTAGGAGGTTATAGATAAGGGCGTTTCGTTCAAATCTGTCATTTGACGTCCCCCCCCCCCCCGTTCCTGCGCCTTCGTGTCCATCATCTGTTCTTGAAGCCTCAGTCTGTGGGATTTATTGATGTCACGTTTGAAAAATCCAGATTTTTCTTTTATTTATACCGCAGATACAGTATTCTGAAGACATCTATTATGTTATTAATTTCACATCAATCCTAAGCTCCCCCCCCACCACACACACACACACACACACACACACACACACACACAGGATTTTGGCAGACCACCGTCATGTGTCCAGAAGGTCCAAATCAGGACGTTTACCCAAATGTGTGTCCATTAACTCCTCCAAAACATGCTGCGCTGCAGCCGGTCAGGCGCCTCCGCTCAGTCCAGCTTACCCCTTTGCACAATCCAGCCACAGGCAACAGGTCTGGGATCCAGGCAATTTTTTTTTTGGTATCAAGGGCTCAAGTCTGAACATCCAGCTACTTTCTCTTTTCCTTATCAGTGTCCAAATCATGTCGAACCCGCGACTTCACGAGATGGCTCTTCCATCAGGGTATCTTTGCCCGGGCGTTTCATGATGTAGAGTGCTATCATGCACAGCACACAGGGCCTGGATTACTCGAGTCCATGTTCTGGGACAATACCGTGATCGTAGTCTGACGCATGATTTCACCCCACAGTTACTTTTGCATTTATTTTCCACTGAAAAAAAACACAGTTAGGGGGAGAAAAAAAACAAACCCCTCCCGGTCTGGAGTGTCCTTGTGGGAAAGTATGTCTTTTTCACTATTTTAAGAAATGTTAGCATTGATTGTGCAACCCTTTCGGAAGACACGCTTACAAAATGATCTCAAGTACCACTTCAGAACAATTTTTTCTCCGACGTTTCGTCTTGCATGACGAACCATCTTATCTGCAGAAAAGGAATTTATCATCCATCTCAGCTCTGCCTGCCACTCGCTACGGCCTTTTTGCTATGGATTACTGGTCCGAGACCAACGGGAGCAGACGATGCGGGACAGAGGGGAGTCACTGTTTCCACAGCTCTGCCAGAAGGAGCTCCACTCCTGCGATCGCGACCAGAAGAGGCGTGGTTATCGGCCCTGGGGCTGCGTTTGTGAACCGCCCACCCGCCCCCACTTAGCCTTAATTCCACAGAAGCTGCTTTACGCGGTCCCTCCAAAAAAACAGCAAAACAAACAAAAATACAACAACTCATCGGCATTTCAATCGAAACCGGCGCTTGTTTCCGAGCGTGAACACGAGATAAATGGAGGAACCCGACACCGGACGTCAGCCAGGGCAGCACCATCGGCTTCATCTGAGCAGGAAACATGGTCTCCACCCAGAAAACACAATTAAGTTAAATTTGAAAACAGCGCGGTCAATAAAAATCACACATCATTATTCTTACCTTTAAATGCTGATTCAATTTTAACAAGCAGTTGAAGTTGACTAATGACAACACGCTGCTGGTTTTACACCCAAAGCGTGATTTGATCTCTTCATCGGCTCCGTGTGAATTAACACAGGACAGGTCGGAGGTCAAGAATGTCCTTCACGTCAACAATAATTCAATAGCTCAGCTCCGGTTTGTGGAAATGTTGTGTGCTTGTGTGGATTCAGGATATAGCGCCGCTGAGACACTCCCTCACACACACACAGAGGTCGTTTGATTCCTGGGGACGATAAAACTTGTGGGGGTGCACGTGTGGCGCCCAGGCTCACCGAAAACTAGGTGAACTGCATCAGGTCGGATCTGGCGATAGAAAAGAACCCCCTCGGCGGCGAAAGCGTGAAAGTAATGTGGAACTGATACGAGCAGCGTTGCCGACAAAGCCTTTCCTAAACCCTGAACCTCCTCTGGACCTCAAAGCGGGGCAGATGATGTGCGCGAATCCCGCTTTGCGATTAAAGACGCCGAATCTGTGTGCGAGAAAAGGCCGGTGGCTCCGCGGAGAAGGAATTTGATTTATCCACAGACACAAACAGACGCTTTGTGCCAAAATGTTGAAGTGGAATCCGGAGTAGGCACTGAGCGCTGCTGTTTTCATGCCATCTGGACAGTGGTGCTGTTGTCCACGGGCTTGCTTCAAAATGAGATTTTCAAGAAGGTAAAACAATTATCTGGAAGAAAGTAGAGAAGCTTAAAACAATCTCCGATAAGCCTTTCACTGTTTGCATTCTTCTGCATTCTTTACTTCAAAAACCGTGTTATGTCTCTGCAGCCGTCTTTGGAAAAAGAAACAACTGAAAAGGACTGCATGCCAGAGAAAGTAAAATATGAAAATAGGAACATATGGTCGAGTTGCACCGACTCACAATGTGGTCTCTTCTCTATTAATAGCACTTTACCGTTGGCCAGAAAAACTATGAGCCGACCACAGGTTTCACAAAGGCACTGCCTCTGTAGGCAGAACACCTTTTTATCAGGTCCCAAACACACATTGAATATCGAGCCTCCGGGAACGGGGGTGGAAGAGCCGGGGGAGGGACCGCGTCACGGGGACCCGAGGGCCGAACAGCAGGGGGACGGCTCTGGTCCCGCTTTCTGAGACCCTGTAAAGCCCGTTGAACCGCCGGACCCAGAGGCACAGCGCTGCTCAAAGCCCGTTGGCTGAATGGGTGTTGTCTTGTTGTCATCTGGTGCTGGACATAATTCAGGGACAATGAAAGACAAAAGGTGGATTGTGACGCTCAATTTAACTGTTGGTTGCCAAGTGGTCTGCCGGCTGCCTGTAGACATATCCGTATTGTTTATTCACATAACGGCTACGAGACAAAGACCAGCCAGCCTGAAAAGTATCATAACTCCCCTGCCGCCAAAACTATTACCCAAACTATCAGCTAAATTGCAGGCAGAGAAGTTTACGGCTCCCTCTTTAAGCCCAATCCCCAAACCGGATTTAAGGCCATGTTGCAAAGAAGAGACCACCATGTGGGATGAAACGGGGGCATCGCTAAAATAATCCCCAGCGAAGGACGATTTTCCATTTCAGCACACAAATAGAAGGAGCTTTTACGGGGATAAGTCAATGCACGCGGAGAACGGCAGATACCGTTTAACAAAACCCCCACGCCCGCTGCCTCCCGCGGAGGAGCGTCACAAAGACGAGACCAGAATCTGGCCAACGCCTTTTCGCTCCAGCACGATCAGAACGCGGAGAAGCCCGCCGGATACGTCGCTCTCCGGACGGCGGGGAAACTGCCCGCACTGCAAAAACAAGATATTCACCATTTTGCACTGGCTGGATTATGATACGACCGTTCGACCCTCTCCTGCAGCTTATCCAGGGTGGGGTCTCGGGGGAAGCAGCCCCTCTCCCCGGCTCCTCCGTGGGAATCCAGAGGTGTTCCCAAGTCGGTCCAGAGACACAGCCCCTCCAGCGTGTCCTTCCCTGGACCTCCTCCCCCGTGAGGAGGAGATCCAGGAGGCATCCCCAAGGGAGAGCCTGGACACCCAGTCGGAGAGGCTCATTTCGGCTGCTTGCATCCGTGATCTGGCTCTTCTTGAAGACGATTATGATGATTTATGTTGCATTCAAGTCTGTTTATCCCGCCTGCGAGTTCCCAATAGACCAAGTTGGTTTGACCCATAGCGACATTTTGCTCTCATTTCAAACACCCAATAAACACATTTTCTTTTGCCTTTTAAAAACATATTTAATTGACAAAAATCAAGGCGTTTAATGTCACGTTTCGCTTGAGAACAGGAGGAAAGAAATTTAAAGTGAAGCCAAATGTCAGTTAAATCAACACAAGGTGTGAAGTATTTAGAGCCTGGGAGCAGCTGTAATTAATAAATGAATAAGATAGATAAATAGATCTATAGATGGATAGATATATTTATTGTTTTTAACAAGTAACTGGCTCATCAACACAATGCTAACATTTACACCACATATACAGTGATGGCTAGCAAAGCAGTGTTTCTGGGTGGGGTTTAAACTGGAGTATTTGTTAATTCTTAAAACTGTTGAGGGATTAAATGAAACATGAGGAATAAATAAATGGATAATGGAGAATTTGAAGCATGTGTGAAGGCTTAAAATAGTTAAAAAGAACTTTAAGAAGATGTGACTTACTGCCCGAACAAGTGATGAGTCTCTAACCCGGAGGAAACTAGCCCGAATTGGATGCCTTCACGGACCGGGAGAGACGATAACTCCACTCACCGGAATTTAACTTTGTCCGAAATGGTTAAAAACAAAACGAAAAACAAATAAAAAAAAAAAACACTTACCGGGTGAACGGACGTGGTGCCGGGTGAGGTGTGCGGGCGACCCGGGCGGACGCGGTGTGACGGCGGCGGCGGGCGGACGCGGAGTGGTGGTGTCAGAGCCGGGATGGTGCGTTCAAGTGTCTTTTTGTTTGGACCGCGGAGCGCGTTGAAGGCAGGTCTGGCGATGCCTTCATGAACGCCTCGGAAATTCTATCCTCACAGGTTTGCAACGCGATTAGATTTTTTTCTTCTTTTTTTGGGCAATTAAATTCGATTTGATTTTTTTCGGCCCTTAATGATAACTAAAAAACAAAAGCAGGAATGCATCCGCGGCTCACATTCGCTTGACTGCAGCTGGAAAAACTCTCCGTTTTCCCAGTCTCTTTTATTTGTCTTAATTAACCGAGACTTGCAATTGACTACGAAACAGCGCCGCTTGTTTTGGGATCCACAAATAATGGCAAATTGTGGAAGAATCCCTCGCTTTTAAAAGATTTGCCCCGTATTTGTAAAACAAACGGACGAGATGCTTAAGATTCTCCGAGGTGCCGTGAAAATATGCCGTCGACTGGGTCTAAGCGCTGTGGTAAACAGCGCCCCCGTGTGGACATTTGTTGTTAACGCAACGCCATGGTCTTTCACAATGATGCTGTGAGGGTGAGCGAACTGTGATTATTATTGTGATTATTTATTTTTATTTTTATTCTAATTGTAATTGTAATTGTAATTTTAATTTCAATTTTAATAATTAATTCCTATTTTATGTATTATTATTTTCTATTTTTTTATTTCGATTTAAATTTTAATTTTAATTGTAATTTTTATTTCCATTTTAATTTTAATCTTCATTTTTATTTATTATTATTATTATTATTATTATTACTATCATTATTATTATCATTTATTTTTTTATTTGTGTTTTTATTTGAATATTTATTTATTATTATTGTTGTTGTTTCTGTTGTTGTTGTTTGTTTGTTTGTGAGGAGGGTGGGAGAAGCTGGTCTGGAATGGTTACCTGTATGTACGGGTAGGATGCCTGGTCTGTCTTTCCCCAAACGCTGAAGGAAAAGTGCAAGCTGTTTGTCCTTTGGGGCTTTGTCCAAGCCAGTGGCTATCAGGTAAGAGCCAAACTGTTCTTTCCATGTCTTCCACTGTGCAGAACGGGTGTCTAAGCATGGGCAAAAGAGGCTGCAATTGAGCTCGAACCGTGGTGCGCGCACGTCAGAGGACCACTCCAGCTAGGAGGAGCTTGGCGGAAGTGTTAGAACTCGCATTATTCATTCCAATGTTTTTTGTTTTTTCGTTTGCAATTAAAACGCATTAGGAATACTTGATAAAAAAAAAATAGAAAATGGTGTTGGGCATGGGTAAAATAGCGGGATTTTCTCCGCTTTTGTGTGGTTATGAATTGCGGTGCATGCTCTGAGCAGGTGGGAGGTTACTCACCAGTGCTGGTGCTGTAGGTGCGAACAGTGTTGTCAGTCAGCGGGGGCGAGCCTGAGTCTATGGAACCTGTATCATCGTCTTGGGAGCATCCGGCCTGGATGGCTCTCAAGTAGCTGTGGCTGCGTGATCGGAAGCATGTAGGCATGGGCAGGTCTGGAGGCTCTGGGTTGTCCTGAGAGTGGGATCGCGAATCTCTGTACGTGGACTCCGAGCTGCGGTCCTCGTAATGATGACTCATATCCAGGTCCCGCAGCTGGAAGCGGAAAATAGATATTACTGAAGATGTCCGGGGTCATCTGCTGACATTTTGGAGAAAACCCCGTATATTCGTTGTTTGATGTGGTCACAAAGTAATTTTCCTGTCGCAGGATGAGAGGGTTCACCATGTCTTTGACTAAATCTAAGATATTATGAATACAATCAAATACAATCCCTTTGCATTTTTAAGACGTTGCAGATAGAATCCGAGAGGCGGCTTTGCCGATGATGGTTTCCATATTTTTGCCCGAGCAGCGCGGCCAGGATGAGTCCAACATGTGCGGCACATTTATTTTGATGGTCCACTGAGTGGTAATACATGGAAGAAGCAGTGAGCGGTTCGGATAGAAGTGTCAAACTCTGGCCCGCGGGCCAAATCTGGCCCGCGAAACAAAACCAAATGGCTATTAGAGCTGGCCCGCCACTAGCATGGCCTACTATTACTACAAATCCCACAATGCTCTGCTGGTGTTTTGGCCCATAAACGCCCTCTCCTCTGTTGAAAGAAAGGCAGAAAACTGTTATATTATTTTTGCATTTATTATTAGCCTGTAGAAAAAGGTAACTGTTGAAATTTACACCGGAGGGCTGCAAATAAAAAGAGGCGTACCATTTTTATTTCATTTTTATTTAGGAAATGAACGCCATTGATGCGTTTTTAAATTGACTTTCCATTTTGCATGTGTGCAAAATGAAGTTAGATATTGTAAAGTATTAAGCTTTCTTTTCCTTTGGGCTTTTCCCTTCAGGGGCCACAGCGAATCCAGCTTCTCCATCCAACCCTGTTCTCTGGATCCTCCTCTCTTCATATCCTCTCTCACGACCTCCATACATCTTCTCTCTGGTCTTCATCTAGACCTCCAATTCCAGCATCTGTCAACCAATATCTTCACGACATGACCCAACCATCTCTGACCTTCTCTCCAAAACATCTACCATGTCATTCCTGATCCTCTCCATCCTGGTCACTCCCAAAGAGAACCTCCACATCTTCATCTCCAGCTCCGTATTCAGTTTTGAAGCCAGACTTGTTTGGCTCCAGATGAAAAGGTTCACTGTTTTATCTAGAGGAAGATTTTTTTCAATAAATATAGATGTTGGCCCGCGACTTTGTCCTGGTTTTGAATTTTGGCCCCCTGTGGATTTGATTTTGACACCCCTGGGTTAGGAGATACCACAGAAGACCATGGCGGAAGCAGATATGATGTGAGTGTACTTCTGCCGCGGTCTAGCGTGAGCTTATCTGGCCCGTCGAGGTTGAACATGACACTGGCATTGAACGCTCGCTGGCGAGCAAATGACTGAAATCAATTCACATCTCACAAGCATTAGTTTTAACGCCCTGTCTTGTTCCAGTTTTGTATAAAATTAGCTCGCGCCATCTCATTTGTCCGCCTCGGCGAGGAAGATCGCGGCTAATTGACTCGGATTTCCTCGGTCCTATTAGGAAGCTAATGGCTGTCACGCAAGCCGATGAAACGGACGCAGAAAAGCTACTCGTTGGGGCCTCATGCTCGAATCATTAACGCGATCGGCAGACGGGTCGGCCGTCAAAACGCCGTTCTTTTACCGAGAGAGGAAACGTCGGAACCGACCTGTGCCATGCAGCTGCGTCTGCCCAGCGTGCTGCAGGCCTGGCTGAAGTCGTCGTCGTCCCATTGAGCCAGAGCGGAGCCCATTCCCCCGATGCAGTCCAGGTTGTCCAGGCTGCGGTTGTTGGAGAGCTCTCTCAGTGAGGGAAGACAGCTGGAAGGGAGGCGGAGGCCAGAGCAAAGGTGAGATCGGGGCATTCGGACCACGTGGACAATGAGAGGCGGTGCGAGAAGCCGCGTTTTCAGTGAAATGGCGGAAAAAAAAAAAACAGCTCGGCGGTGAGAGACGGCGGCGGGGATGGTGAAAATAAACACCGATGCCAGGAGAGAAAACCCGCAATCAGCGAGAAAAAACGGGAATTGGACGAGAAAAGACATCCCTTTCATTTCCGCCTTCTTTTATGAGTCGTCACAACTTCAAAAAACCCAGGGCCGGGTCTTCGGTTTCATCGTCCAACAAAAGGGGGGGGTCGGATGCATGCAAAGCCTGCGCAGCCACAGCCAAGGACGCCGGAGGTTCAAGCCGAGCGTGTCGGGACGCATTCCCTGATGGATGCAATGACGGTGAGCTGCGACGCCGCGGTCCGCGGGCCTTCTTCACCCTTCAAACCACTCCTTCACGTCCGGAGAACGCCGGGTTCGTGGCGTTTGGAAGCTGAAGGGCGGCCGGCAGGTGTCGTTCGCAGCGGGGCATGAGTTTTGCTGCGGACGTCTGGCGGGGCGGGAGGGGGCGCGCGGTGCGGAGCGCCACGCCGACCCCCCCGCCAGACGTGTCCTACGGACGCCGTCACTGACCTGCTCATTGACCTGCCCAGCTGATGCAGAGAGGACACACTGTGGAGGGGAGACCACAGGGCGTCCAGCTCCCCCTGCAACATGGCGAAATCCAGGGTTCTGCTACTCGCGCCGAATCGGGGCGGGGCGGAGCGGCGGAGAACGAGGTTGGGCGGGCGTTAGTCATCCATGCATACTGACGGGGATAAAACTTTACAACCTCCAGGCTTTATTTCTCAGGGTTTAACAAGAATCACCCGATGGGGCTCCGAAACATGCATCACATGGACCGACTATATTTAGGGTTTTGGGATTTAAAATACGAGCATCCAGAGGAAATGTTACCATCATGGACGATAAGAAAATCAATGCCACTCAAAGGACGTGTGAATGTAAAACTTCCTGCACGCTGTATTCTTAAATACACGACGTGGACAAAGGTATTCACTCACCAGCCTTGACTGGCAGGTGAACTTCAGTGACATCCACTGCTGATCCATAGATTCAATGTGACGTAGCTCCACCCTCCGCAGCTAGAGCAGCTTCAGCTCTTCCGGGAAGAATGTCCACAAGCTTCAGGAGGGTGTTGATGAGAATTTTTGATCTGTTTTTTGAATTTCTGAAACCAATGTCCTGGTATGCTGAAGCCATACCAGACATCAGCATTTTGACAATTCCATGGGAACAGTTTGGAGCCCCTTTCTTTTTCCAACATGACTCAGCACCAGTGCACAAAGACATGGAGGACAGAGTCTGCTGTGGAGGAACCTGCACAGAGTCCTGACCTCAACCCCATACAACACCTTTGGGATGAATTAGAGCGGAGACTGAGAGCCAGGAGCTTCTCCTCCAACATCACCAATGTGCTTCTGGAAGAAAGCTCCAAAATTCCCATCAACACCCTCCTGAAGCTTGTGGACATTCTTCCCAGAAGAGCTGAAGCTGTTCTAGCTGCAGAGGGTGGAGCCACGTCATATTGAAGCCTATGGATCAGGAGTGGGTGTCTCTGAAGTTCATCTGCCAGTCTAGGCAGGTGAGATAAGAGAAGATCATAAGGTGAGCCAATACTTTTGGCCGTATCGTGTACGGGTTTTAAGCTTTTAATTGTGACGTGCACGCCAGGGGAGGCGGAGAGAGGAGGCGTGTTCTCGGTCATTTAATGGACGTGTATAGAAAACCAACAATAATCAGGGTGTGTGAAATCCTACGTCCTGAAGCTCTGTGGGACCCGCAGTAAGAAAGAGGGGAAATCACTCTCTAAAACGAGATTCAAAGCACCCTTGTCTGTATTTCCCGGGAGGCGTCGGTGGCGAGGGAGGGGTCTTACTTGCGCGGGGGCAGCTGGTCACTCAGAGAATGCTGCGTGGCCCTGAGGTAGCTCTGGCGTCGAGCGGCAGTTTTTGGCGAGGGTTTGGGGCTTCCCTCCGAGTCGTCGCTGTCCTCCATGTCTCCCATGGCCTTCACGTAGCTCCCGCTGCGCATGCGGCGACACGGGATCTCGTTGGCACCCCCGCTGCGACCCAGCGTGCTGCTCCAGTCGCCCTACGGGGAGGGGAGAAAAAAAAAAAACGGCGAAAATTGAGTCCGCCGCACCGTGGAATACGGACCGCGCCATTATCTTACGCAAAGGCGGGACGGGGGGGGGGCGTATTCCGTTCATCGGACGTGAACTCACCCTTCGTCCGACCTGCAGGTAGTTGCAGGTCAGCTCCTGTTGGCAGGACTTCGACTTGAGCATGGACCTGTCCAGAGTCGCCGAGCCCTTCTGAATCATCTGCCTGGGCTGGCCCATGGTCAGCGCCGACCAGGATCCTCCCTTCATGTAGTCGCTGTCGTTCAGCAGCACGTTTCCCGCCCCTGCGTGTCCCCCGCCGTGCCCACTCAGCGTCTGGTACTTCATGTCGCTGCTGCTCTTGGAGGAGCTGATGGTGTTGTAGCCGCCGTGGACGTATCTGCTCTGGCCTCCCTGGCCGTCGTGGCTGCCCGGACGGCCGAGGGTCATCATGGCCACGGTGTTGTGGAAGCTGCTCACGTCGCTGCTGTCCAAGTCGTCCGAGCTCCAGTACCCCGACATGTTGGACCGCGGCCGCCGCTTCGCGGTCGCCTCGGACTTGGCGCCGCGATCTTTACTTTTGGATCTGCGGTTCTGCTTGCCCCCGTCCTCGGTGCTGGACGAGCCTCCGCCGCTGCCGGTGGAGCGTCCGTTGATGTTCCCTTTCATGTTGTGGCTCTCCAGAGACTGGGACTTGGCGAACAGCTTCTGCACCGAATGCAGCATGTAGCGGATGCGCCCGGGGCTGTCCGTGCGCTGCTTGCCGGCGGCGACCGCCGACGCCCGCTGGAACTGCAGCGTGCTGAATCCGTCGCGGCCTCCCGGCAGCTGCTTCTCGAAGTCCAGGAGACCGGGCGGCGCCTGGCTCTTCGTCATGTGATGCGATATCGTCGCCGAGCCGCTGATTATGGGCGTTCTCCCGCCCAGCTCCGCCACGCCCATGCTCGGCCCCATGCCCATGGACAGCGAGGCGCCCATGGTGCCGGTGCTTATCCCGCCGATGCTGTCCCCGGGCGGGGAGAAGTCGGACTGGTCGTAGGAGTTGTAGTGGATCCTGGGGAAAGTGCTGCTGTTGGACAGCTGATTGTTTAGAGACAGCATGCAGTCCGGCGGAAGGGAGCCCGGGTTGGCGGAGGGGTACAGATGGGGGTCCATGGCGCCGTAGTGGTCCAACGCAGGGCTCAGCAGATAAGGACTGCAAGGCAGGGTGCCGGTCTTCTGCGAGTAGAGAGCCTCTGGATGGCCGGCGGACGGATCGCAGGACTCAGACAAGTGTCTGTTGCGGCTGGTCCCTAACCCTTTCATGACGGCGAGGAGGCCCGACCCTCTAGACGACCCCCGGGCCAGAGAAAGACGACTGGTGACCCTGGAGGTGATTCCTGGAAAAGAAACACAGGGTTTAAAGACTGGCTTACGCGCAACAAACAAACAAACAAACCCGAAGCGGCCCATCCTCTCCGTCGAGTTACGACAGCCGCCTATGAACCGACAACACGACGAACAAGCTAGCAGCGGGGGGTGAGGGGGCCGGGGGGGGGGGCGGTGTCCGAGCCGGCTCTCCGCCGCCTCCCACGGCGAACATCTGTGCTAAAATGCTGGGAGTGGATGGAAAAACAACGCGGAACAATGAGGGTTTGTCGCCGCTGGCGGTCATTTCCAACCCCCAGACACCTCCGCAGCTATTTGTGAGTGCAGAGCGTATCAGAATTCAGAAACACTTTAGACGAACCATCATCTCAGAGATATTATTTTCACACGTGACAGACTCTCTCTTACCGCGTATCTAGTTTCTTTACAAAGAATCCGAGTATTATTACAGTTCGGAATTGCAGGCAGGCGGAGCCGGGAATCAAAAACTCCCCTCCAAACACTCCTCTTTCCGGCTGGATGGCGGTTTCATCACGGAGGACGACACGGGGCGATGACGGGGGCAACGGTTATCATGTGGGTTCAAATTCATTTCAACGATTGGAATTTAAAGCTGTTTGTGAAACCTCTGTTTAATTCACGTGCGCGACGTAATGCGGGCAACTGAATCTGGATCACGAGACAAAACACGGGGTGAAATACACGATACGGCCAAAAGTATTCACTGACCGGCCTTGACTGGCAGATGGACTTCAGTGACCTCCCATTCCTGATCCAGAGGCTTCAATATGACGTGGCTCCAGCCTTTGCTGCTGGAACAGCTTCAGCTCTTCTGGGAAGAATGTCCACAAGCTTCACGAGGGTGTTGATGGGAGTGTTGATCTGTTTTTTGAATTTTTGAAAGTGTTCCCACCAAGTTTGGAGTCTGAATTGTCCAAAATATCTTGTGATGCTGAAGCCATACCAGATATCAGCATTTGGACTGTTTGGACAATTACATGGGAACAGTTTGGAGCCCCTTCCTTTTCCAACATGACTGAGCACCAGTGCACAAAGACATGGAGGACAGAATCTTCTGTGGATGAACTTGACTGGCCTGAGACTGAGAGCCAGGTCTTCTCGTCCAACATCACCAATGCGCTTCTGGAAGAATGCTTCAAAATTCCCATCAACACCCTCCTGAAGCTTGTGGACATTCTTCCCAGAAGAGCTGGAGCTGTTCCAGCTGCACAGGGTGGAGCCACGTCATATTGAAGCCTATGCATGAGGAATGGGAGGTCACTGAAGTTCATCTGCCAGTCAAGGCTGGTGAGCCAATACTTCTGGCCATATCGTATGTGTTGTAGTCGTATCTGCTGTCGTACTTCAGGTGATGCGGTCCATTTTTTGTCTAGATGACCTCTGACTGTATTTATGCATATATTGAAATACAAAAGCAGCAGAAACGCCAACGACAGAGTTTTCCTCTAACCTCCGCGTCCCTCGCCGGGGGAGGCTACTCGCTGGAAGATGCTCGACGGACTGTGTCATCGTTTTCAAGACTCCCATAAAAGCGGAAGGTCGTTTGCAGCCGACAAAAATAAAAAGCCTGGCCGCCGTCCCAGGAAGCGGGAGAAAAGAGCAGAACCGGACAGGGAACAAAGATACGGGCCTTTTGTTCTCGTCTGAAAGGGGCACTGAGTCTACAAGGTGGGATGACCTACTTTGAATGTCAGCACTAACCTTTGGAAACGTGGGGAAAGCGAGATAATCGCAAACTGCTCGACAGGCAATAAGTAATGGCGCATAAAAGAGCGGCTCACTTCGAAGATTACGCTGGCTGTAATTATGAATCGGGGGTCCGGGCTACTTTTACCGTCACGTTATTGTACACAAACGCCGGCAGCTCTTTCATACATGTTGAGCTATTAGCAAAAAATAAAAAGGTCCATATGAATGATAACGGCTGGCTTTCACGCCACCGTTATTAGCATGCTGCCGGCGCAGACTGGTTAACAGAGAACCTCTGAGTGCCATCTCCACTGATAGGGTCAAATCCTCTAAATCCTTTTACACCACATTAGCTAACTGCCTCACATCCCGTTGTGACACGCCACTCAGCCGAGCTTAGCCGACCCTCTTCAATGTGTCGACCCATGTGACTGGGAACGACAGTGATCCCCGACGCGTTCATGACGGCGGCGGGGATTCGCGGCCCCCCGTTTCCAAAACAGCGTTTTCGAAACGTCGCCCCTTCAACGACTCGAAGTATGAACGGTTGCTGTTGCCAAAAGTGTCCTCTGTAGCGGTTAGCTTCGAAAACGCATTGAACAAAACCACCGTCGTGCAGATGCACAACAGATGACACAACAAATGAAACCCCGGATCCCGAATCTCCAGGTCCGGAACGCTGACGTCCCCCACGACTCGTACGCACCGCACTCAATCAACCGGGGAATCCATTTCAAATCAAAACTGGAGCTGCACCGCGGGCTGCGGCTGACGGGCCGCTCATTCGTCCCACGCCGGGTCAGAACCCAACGCTTCAGACGCTCCTCTGCGCCCGCGGCCAGCAGACTGGATAACAGCGGTCTGGACGGCTTTTTTTATGTTTTTATAGATATCTTTTGACGATCTTTTAATTGTCTCGCTTATTCATATTCATATTTATTGATATTGTTATTGTTGCGCTGA
Organism: Fistularia tabacaria; assembly: GCA_901007705.1. Taxonomy (NCBI): domain Eukaryota; kingdom Metazoa; phylum Chordata; class Actinopteri; order Syngnathiformes; family Fistulariidae; genus Fistularia; species Fistularia tabacaria. Next base: position 115,892 of record CAAKHD010014265.1, read on the forward strand.
AGAATAAAGAATAAATATGTATGCATGTGTATGTGTATATTGTGTATATGTGTATATATATATATATTATATGTCGGTATGGGGAATGTGTGTGTATATATGTATGTAAACGTGAGTGTGGGAATGTATGGTGACTTATGTGCATTTGTCTTTGCACTGATATATGTGTGTAGATATTGTTCCTCTTTTTTTTTTTTTTTTTTTCTCTAATGTTGCTACTGCAACACCCGAATTTCCCCTATTGGGATCAATAAAGTATTAGCTTATCTTGTCTCTTAAGCATGAACTAACATTATCATTCATTCTTCTTGCTAATCACTGCAGCGCCCAGTGAGAAAATGTAGATGAATGTGATTTTTGACATTCAAATCGAAGGATGTACATTCCAAACAAACACACACACACACACACACACACACACACACACACATACACACACACACACACAT
>CAAKHD010014267.1:3935-19709 GCA_901007705.1 Fistularia tabacaria
AGTTAGATTTGTTGTTCTGTGGTGTTCTTAGGGAAGGGTGAGGGGGGGGGGGGGGGGGGGGGGGGGTCTCTACTGTGAAAAAAAACACAATCAGGAGTCACTCTACTGTAGTCTCAGGCAAGGTTCCCAAAAACATCGGGACAAATCTAACTGGCAGCCAAATGCCAAATGGATTGCACATATTGCTTCCCTTTCATGATGACACTTTAAGTTGTGACTGTCTTTTAAACATTAAATATGCTGAGCTTTAGTTTTGACTTAGTAACGATAAACTGTTTAAAGTATATAGTATGCATAAGCTTACTAGAATATACCAAAGGTTAAACTTTAAGAAGCTCTCCATGCAAATGGCCTCCACTCTCTTTAATATATATATTCATCACAAAAAGAAAATGTTTTTTTTCCTCCACACATAATCTGTATTACCATAAAGTAGTCAAGCTCATTACAAATCGCTCTACTCCCGAGAGACTTTAATCTATAATGCATGCTGTAATACTGTACGTTTTGGCAACCGCTGTTAATTTTAGCAGACCTTGTTTCAGGAAAAGACAGCGGATGAAGTTGACTGATCTATGTGTGAGTCGCCAAACCATGAATAGCTATATATAAAAGCTACGGAGGAATAAATCTTAAAAAAAAAAAAAAAAGAATAGCATGATATTGAGAATAGCTATTCCTGCATTGCTATATATCACTGTCATTGCTTTGATACAGAAACTGAATTGAATCCCATTTACATTCACTAAATCAGACACAAACTCATTACTCACCAGGCTTTGAAGAAAATAAATGTTGCAAATGTGTTATTTGCAACCTGAATATGGATTATATATCCTGAGCGGGAAAATAATGGCATGAGTTAGTTTTAGGCGGTCCAAAAGGACATTCTTCTCTCTGGTTGGTATTGTATTTCATTATGGAAGGAGGGTAGGTAGAAAAATGTCTCCAACTTAGCTTCTCATTGTTTAAAAATATTGACATTTTTTTTAATGAAAATATCAGCAAAGCTAACTTCAATAAATGTTGCATTCTCTGTAACAGTTTTACATAAATCTGTATTTTTGAGGTTTGATTACCTCTACAATAAAACTTTCGAAGGCATTACACTAATGGAGTGCACGGAATGAGACAGATAGGAAAGGAGTAAGAGAGCTGACAGCTTAAAAGCCCACTTTAATGCGTCACTTTTTCAAAGGCTATGTTCTGCGGATGTCTGCAACTGATCTCTCATAAAACCACTTACATGTACCATGGCATAGACCTGACATGAGAATCGTGTCTAGTTGTATGTAATGAGACTCAGCTCTCTTTTTAGTATCTCCTCTACATGAATTTCTCTCTGGATTTCCTTTCAATGCTCTGGCGGTTTTAAATGAAAACGGCATGTCTGATGCCAATCCTGTGTGGCAAGAGGAGTTATGAAGGAAGACGAGGTATTTGGGGTAACCATTGGTAACCTGATTTTTTTTTCTGTGTGTTTGTATTTGTGAGTGTGTGCATAATTCCCAGGTTGACTATTAACAAAGAGTAGGCTTTGGATTGACTCCTCTACTTTTTAGGAAAAGCCTTTGAGCGGGTTGCCACACAAACTCATTTTACAGTAGAACTACTGTCTGAAATCAGATAAAGCAACAAAGTGCTTTAAGTCATCATGTCAATAGAATTAAAAATATAGTATTATAACACATTTGTAGAGGGCTCAGCCATTAGTGTTTTGATAAACCTTTACCACAAAAGTGAGGTATTCCCCATCTTGTCCTAATAGAGGGGGACACAGAAACTGGCACCTTTCACTTGACTGGTGACTGTTTCATGAACCGCTAACCCCAGTGCCAGTCTTTCTTCTTTTTCTTTTTTTTTTGCAATCCCTTTTGAAACTGACTCAGTTCCCATCCTGGTATTGGTTTTTCCCAAGGTCTAGAAGACTGGCCTATAGCAGTTTTATGTCAGCACATTCTTACGTGCATCAGTAATGAGCTCTCCACTGAGTCTTTCTAAGCTTTGCTTTATGCAGACACATTTGGACAAATCACAACACCAACTTGTAAATGCAAGCAACACGAGAAGTAGATGGAAGAGGATATAAGGAATGGAATGTCTAAGTGTTAAGCTTTCATTAAGAAAAAAAAAATCGTAACATTAAATATTAAAAGAGGCCATTAACATACATAAATTACATTGAGAGACAACCAGAGGCTCCATTCTGCATATTTGTAAGTCCATGTAATATATATAATGAATGCTATAGAGCAAATACAATGAAACAACAGATATTCCGGGCTGCATATATTGTGGTACAACATACAGTATATTATGTTTACACTGAAATAAGTTAGGAGTCCCTGGTTTTCAGCAAGAATATATTGGAGTGTGTCAGACTTATTCAAGGACAGGATGTCAAAATTGTATGAAAGGCTTTGATTTACTTCTAATTGGAATGGGCAAAAGAAATTATATACGGCTCAGATTTTCTCGTTTTTAAGTCTTTTTGGGTTTTTTTTTTGTTTTTGTTTTTTTTTGCATGACAAACCAAGTTGGTCCCTTTGACCCCTCAACCTGAAAAGAAAAAAAAAAACTCTAAATTTTATACATTTAAATCTTCATGCAAATAAATATTTGGCCACCTTTTGAGGAAAATAAATAAATAAATAAATAAATAAATAAATAAATAAAATCACTTCCCAAAAACCGTATCTGAAATCCTCGTTGGAAGCAGCTATTCCACACTCCTACATAAGGCATAAGGGTTGCTTACTTGTTGCATCAGTCCACCTTATTTACCAAGGTTTTAACTACTGGAAATATAAATTGGAAGCATGAGAAGATGCAGATTTAGAAAAAAAGTAGAAATGAGCCTGGATTTGAACATGCATTTGGAAATCCATCATCAATAAATCATTGATGAATTTTGGTGTCAATGTTATATTTAAATATTACCTCCAAATGAAGTTGCACTTTAAAAAATACAAGTGCAAGAGCAACATTTAAGAGCAAAGCTCATAATTCTGTTCTCAAACCATGTATGGGCATTGATTGATACCAAAAACTGAGCTGAGGTTAAACTTTAACATCAATGCCTTATCCTTCAAAACAACAAGTTACATCTTATTAACAGAACTACATAAAATAATTCCCAAAATAATGAAATGACATTGAAAAAATGTAATTGAAAATGTACTTTGAACATGAACGAAACCGATCACGTGACCCTGCTATGAAGAAGACTAACCTCAGTGCCTGAAGGAAAATGAGACATGTACTCTGAAAAGCATAAACATATTTCTTCAGTTATTCTTCTAACATGATAGAAAATCAAATAATTATTCATGAAATGTTTCAGCAGGGTGGCCTTCATTACACTGAGAGAGAAATATCTGTTCATGAATAATCATTTGATGAATAATTCAATCAAGTGAAGTGATCATTTGACTGTGACACTCTTTCCATAAAAGAACTTTGCAAAGGACTGAATACATTTTGATTCTTCTAAAAAAATATATGTAGCAAACTAAGCCATTCTTTATTCTCGTTTTTTTTTTTTTTTCCAATCCACAACAGAGTGTATCAGCTTTGAGCTGTATATTAAAACAATGTATGTGACCCCCCACCCCCCCACCCCCAAAAAAAGGAATCTTAATTTACATAAAGAACATAGAAATATAGTAGGTGTTCAATAATTACTTTGCTTTTGGTTTAATTAATACTGCCCAGAGAGGTTTTGTATTTACACACAGTGTGTTTTTATATTAATGAGGCACCATCTGAAGAGATATTTCATACAAATCAATGGGTATTGGAGCTCATCCAGAAAGACCAAGGCAAGCTCCCCCATGGGGTAAATATGTTTTAACTTAACACTGAGCAGTGTCAGTGACTGCAAAACTCCACTTTTCTCTAGTGCAGAATTCTCTCAATTCCAAAAACAACATGCAGACAAGCAGCTTCAGGCTCAGTCCTAATGACTACAAGTCAAGGCAGGCTTGATGTCCCTTGCTTTTTTAATGCCTGTTTAGGTCTGTGATACAAATGCGAAGCCTCTGCATGGGTCCCTTTAATACAGCATTTAACAAAACCTGGCTTGGATAAAAAATGACCCCTCTCCTTGCGGACATAAAGACATATGCATATAAGTCATATTGCAACAAAAGCAGGGTAGTGAAAGAAGTAAGGCACCTTGAGGAAAACTATGCTTTACTATGGAGGGGAAGATAGAGGTCATTCACTTTCTGCTATTGGAGAAAAGAAATCTATGAGCGAAAGGAGTGGAAGAATGAGAAGAAAAGGAGATTGCAGTGAAGGAAAAAGGAGAATGAGCAGAAGCGAACTTTCAACATGCTGACAGTTGCAGCCTGTCATCACACACTAGGGGATTTTGGTGTGTGTGTGTGTGTGTGTGTGTGTGTGTGTGTGTTTGTGCGTGTACGTGTGTGTGCGTGCGCACGCGTGTGCGAGTGTGTGGTGTGATGGGATATTTGAATATGCACTGCCAGCCGTCGCACTGAGTAAATACACATGTGACATCTCTCTCCCCGTCTCTCTTCTTAGTGTGCTCAAAAGAGCAGGAAATGTCATTGTTGCCTAGCAACCATGTGTTGGCCTATGGGGTTATGGCAATCTCACATTCTTTCTCTTTTGTTTTGCCAAATTTTACACTTCCCATTGATTCCATTCTATTCATACCATGAGGATCAAGGAAACACAAGGATGTGATTTGGGAAGGTTTTGGTTTAGATATGTGCACTTGTGTGTATGTGTGTGTGTGTGCGTGTATGTTTGTGTGTGTGTGTGTGTGTGTTTGTGTTTGTGTGTGTGTGTGTGTGTGTGTCTGTGCTTGCTCATAATGTACCCTAATTATCCCCTAAACTGTCTTGGTTGGCGCCGATAATGCATCCTTGTGTTCAAAGTTTTAGCTCCCATTTTTGCCTACAGCCAGTTTTCCTTCTAGAATTCATAACAGCACAACAATAACACATTTTTAATAAAATATGAAGTTTAGGACCATGGAAATTTCACAGTCAAATATTCTGGATCAAGTTGACACGCAAGCCTAACTTAATAAAGGCTGAGAGACGAATGTAAATCTTGAGATATTTCTATTCAGTAACAAATATGAGCTGGAATAAATAAAAACCCTGAAGCCGTCATAGATAAATTTCTGTGCATTTGGGAGCTGAACCTGGCATTTCAATAAATCCTGAAAGTTTGCAGCATCCCTCATGTTTGCGGTGGTGTCAGGTCACAATTTCCCATCCGAGGCGTCTTCATGTGTTGCTAATCAAACCCGCCCACACACACACATCCTCAAACACGCAATCACTGCTGCATGAGCTCTATCAAGTACAGCTTTCTATATATGCAGCCAATGCAGACAATAACTTGCATGCATAATTACAACATACTGTAAGTGTAAAGCATCCCAATAGGGTCAGAAGGTTTGGTGAAAAGGTTTAACTTCATATTATTGTTGCATATCCCATTGTAATAAATATCAGTCAAACAAGAGCAATTATTGATGCTACTAAAAAAATCCTCCATTCTGGGATGGGAAGACACTGCAGTGTCTAAGAGTTTAATGAAATGCTGTTTAATGATGTACATATCCAGTTTGTCTGGCAAGTCCTTGTGGTTGTGCTGCGTTTCATCATTTTGGATGCAGCTTTGTGCCTTGGCTTCTTGACAACAAAAAGAAGAAGAATGAAAAAATATGACAACTTGACTTTTCTTGGAATATTCTCTTGGAATATATCAGTTCTATTTGAGAGGCAGAAATAGGCCACATTTCATATTTCAGTAACAGTTCTTTTGTTTTGTTTTTTTTCCAATATTTGAAATTTAATACCTGATAGTTGATAATCAAACACTTATTTTTGACTAGAAATTTATACCTGCGCTAATGTTTCCTTAGTTTGTATACTCTGTTTATTCAAAATTTAAAGAAAGGAGAACTTAGATTTATATATATATATAAGTATATAAATGTATATATAAATGTGATGTACATTTTTGTGACAAACCGTTTGCGCTTAACATTCCACTGATAATAATTCTAAGTTCATCACTGATACCCTAGAGGTCTGTGAAAGTACTGCATGAACTTACTGTTACTATATGATAGATAGATAGATAGATAGATAGATAGATAGATAGATAGATAGATAGATAGATAGATAGATAGATAGATAGATAGATAGATAGATAGATAGATAGATAGATAGATAGATAGATAGATAGATAGATAGATAGATAGATATTTTTTTTTTAATTTTCTTTTTTTTTTTATTTATTGTCTTTTGGATAGTATCTCGATCACTAAGGCCTTTCAAAAGTTTCACAGAGAAGGATCCAATTATGTCTCTGGCCTTAAAAACAAGGTTCATTAAAGTGAATTGCTTATCTAGTCATGTGGGAACCACAGGGGAAAGTATCATGACCTATTTTAGGCCTTGACCCAAAGTGTTGAAAAACTCTGTGTCGGTCCGGACTTTCATCCCTGTGTACTTTTCTCAAGACAACATAAAATATCAAAGAGAAATAGAGCAGAACCGACCACATTACATCTTTCTCCAGGCTTCACCAGAGCTGGCTCCTTCCTTACGAGAAGATATTTAGGGCAGAGAAACTGAACCAGAGAAAGGGTGACGTACCAAATCTATCCCTCCCTATGTATGACAGAAAATCTCATAATTTTCTGGTCACCTGAAAGGTCTCTTCTAAATGTCCAATGCATTACAAATGTTTCTCGAATATGACAGTGTTAAAGGCTGTTTGTGAGTATGTGCGACTGCACGGCAAGACTGTAGATCATCATAACAGCTGGCTTTTTTATTTTTTCTTGTCTCGCCTCCCTCCTTGCACTCTCTGTCTCAATGCCTCCTTTATCTTTTTCTTTCCCTTCTATCAGGCAATCTTGCTGTCTGCCTCCCCCTCATGTCCTTCTGCCCACCGCCTCTGTGTCTTTTGCACTTTCTTTGAAACAGCATGTGGTTAGAGGCAGGGCCACTGAGACAAATCTATATCCCGTTCTCCTTTATTCTTATATTTGCCAGTGAGGTGCGTACTTATGATGCAGATCATTTCTATATAGCTGCAAAAAGGAATAAAATTGACTTTGAAAGACAGCAGTACGATAACTCCGAGTGAGTTATTAATTGTCTCTTTCATTCGAGGTACTCTGAAAACTAGATAGTTTATTTATGGATCCCCCCCGAAAAAAAAAGTTAGGCTTTGTTGCATGAGCTACTGAATTAAAAGCTGAATTGTTGAACAGTTTGCACCTTTACTCTGAAATAATCTGACAGCACAATTCACCTATATTCTCTTCACCCGCTGCAATATCCTGTCCTTCCGTTCCTTGTGCTGTTTTTTCCTTTTCTTTTTTTTTTTTTTTTTTTTTTTTTATGTGTGTGTTTTTGGATGTGTGAGTGCAGACGTTAATCCAATGCTCATCACATTATCTGACACACTAACCCTAACCTCAGACCTCTCGCCGGTGCTAAGCTCCAGATGAAGTTCACATTACTTGTGAATATGACAGATGCTGTATGGATGCAGATTCTCACTTGCATTTTTCACTTTTTTTTTGGACATACATTACGATTTCTTTGACCAGGTATTGGTTTGCAAAAAACATATGAATGTTTGGACGTTTTCTGATCGAACTGATGTAATGGCAATCTCATTGCATATATGCAATATAGCATATTTTTTAAAACTTGTTAATATGGATGATGCCCCTGTAAGAACCAAGGAAAGAGTTCAACAAAGCAGCTGTTGTGGGTTTTGTGTGCGGCTACCAGCTCAGTAAAGGGAGCTTAAACTGAATCTACGCCCGCTGCACCCGCCAGCCAGCTTAACTCTGTTGCTACTTTACAGTGGACACAATAATACGGCGTCTGATCCAACAGGCCAACAGAGTTCACCATAGTCACACTGCAGAGCACAAACAAGAGCAAAGTAGCCTTTGCCGAGACAGGCGGTAACACAGATCAGTGCGTTCTAACATTACAGGGATGAGGACATGAGGAAAATAACTCAAAATCTCATGACAAAGGGCATTCACAGCCGTGCCTATAGCAATATAGTTCCAATCTTATAAGTTGGAAGACAGTTCCGACTGAAAGTAGTGAAACCAACAATTACACATTGCTAAGTGCCTTTTCATCTAATGATGAGATGAAATCCACACCACCTCTCAACACAGCTTAGAAGACAAAAAAGGCAGTTTTTAAGGAGGATGATTTCATTCCAGCGAAATAGATAGTAAGAAAAGGATACCCTGACCATTAAGATAAAAATTCAAAAAAAAAAAAAAATCCATGACTCCATCTGTGGTATATCTCTGGTGCACAAGATAAACACACAGTGAAAAATAAGAAAATCTGTTCTGGCTTTTTAAGAATTCATGTTTAGAAATTTCAGGAAGTCCAATGAGCCCAATAGTGCACACATTGAATTGAGCATTATTGAACAAATAATGTCTTGTTGCCATTTCTCTGACTGGTCATTATACAGTCTTTTGAGCAAAGAAATATGGCTACCACCAGGTGGTAAAGTAGGACTGAGTCACAGTCCCAATAACTAAAATGACTATGGGAATGAGGTTTGAATTAAACCTCAGCCAGGTGTAATTTTTAACTGACAAGCCCTCTAAGAGACATTATCATGGGCTGATCATACTCTACAATATTTCATTCAATCATTGCCAATGTTGATACTGAAATGCAGTCGCTCATGTCAGTAAAGTGAAAAAAATATATACATCAACCAAGATTCGACTCTTTAACTGACTTTGAAAGTGAATATCTTCAGCTGACGGTATCAGCATAAAGCCGTGATCTCACTTCAGGCTGTAAAATGCTGATCCTGCCATAATCAATTGGATCTATGTGCATACAAAGCCCTTCATGTCGGTTTGATGCTGTCGAAGCAACTAAAGACGGAATTCTGTCCAATGTGTCTGTCTTGTCTGTCTTGAGTTTGCATGTTCTCCCTGTGTCTGTGTGGGTTCCCTCTGGGGTTGTCCGCTTATGTATGAATAAGAGTCAATGGTTGTGACCCTGTGATCAAGTGGCAATAAGTCCCGGGGTTAACCCCGCCTCTCACTCGATGGCAGCTGGGACAGGCATCCCCCGTGGCCCTAAGTGTAGGATAAGTGGTAGACAATGGATGGACGGTATCTTCCCTGTCTACCTTTGACAATCTATTGTCAGTCTGTACCATTGCCAAATAATGTTTTAGTTTGAAACCAAGTTTATTTTATGAACATTTTCTGTTAAATGCTGAGTGCCGGCTGCACAGTGGCACAGGGGTTTAGCCCCCCCCCCCCCCAGAATAAAAGGCTGGTGTGGCCTGTCTGCTGGCCAATGACAGATTGGATAGGCTCCAGCACCGCCATGCCCCTTACCACATGATAAGCAGTACAGATAATTGATAAATACCAAGTGCCATAATTGCTATCATTATGCTGGAAACAAGCAGATATAGACAGGATGACGGTTGTTGACCAACTTGAAGAGGCTGATCGCCCCACACTGAAGCGCTCAAGTTAAAACAACAAATTTGTACAATATGCCAAAGGAGTCATTCATTCATTCATTCATTCATTCATTGTTAAGCCTATTATCCGGCCGCAGGGTGAGGTTGCTGCATTTAGTCCCGGATCACAATGGGTGATCAGTCAACAAGCTGATTACAGGGCCACTTATAGAAATATACAACCACTAATTCTCCCATTCGCGCCTTCAAATTTTCAATTAACCTACAGCACAGTTTTGGATTGTGGGAGGGAACCCTGGGAATTCAGAGAATACCCCAAAATGAGTGGAGAAAATGTGACTCTCCAAGAAAGAATACTGTTGGAATGAAAACAGGAGACATCGTTGGGTGAGGCAAGAGGGCGATCCATTGAACCAAGATCCCATCCTTCATGGAGTAAGTAAATAGTGCAGTCAATTTAGTTAAACATTCATTCATTTATTATTCTTATTGTTTATCTTGCACTCACTGGAGGTGCTGGAGCCTATCACAGCTGTCACTGGGTAAGCGGCGGGGTACACCCTGGACTTCATGTTAGGCCACATGATTAGTAATAAATAACTCGGAATTTAACATATTTGTGTCATCTACAGCTCAGAAACTGATGAGTGCAGCCCTCCTTCCTGTTTTTAGTAAACTAAGAGCCAATGCAGTTGCCAGTTGGCATAGCTCAGGCATCAGTTATGGTTCCGACCGATGTCCAGCGATCTCTTGTTAGTGGAGTAAATACTGGAACTTGGGCACAGCTAGTTAGTGCCACACTAGCTGAAGAAGACTGTGCATTTGTAATATTACAATTTATCACTGTCCTCAGCCTGTGAAAACCTTTGCTCGCCATTTCATATCTGAAGTACCTTATAGCACGTAAGATCATGAAAATGGTTACCCAAAGTTGACTAGAGAAATAAAAGATAATTTCTAGAAACTATCTTGAAACCTATTGTCCCGGCAAAATTATAAGTGACAGGAAGAGACAAAAGAAATAAAGACAAGTGATGGAAAATAACATGGAGAAAGACAAAAAACAAGGGCAAAACAAACAAAAAAGAAGTCCACAAAGAAAGGAGGACAGAGATGACTTGTTTATGAGCAGCCCAAGGAGAGGTCAGCTATTGCCGGTAGACACTCGTTAATCTGTCATTACTGTCATCAGGCCTCTGGCATCACCAATCTGGCAGTGTGTGTGTGTGTGTGTGTGTGTGTGTGTGTGTGTGTGTGCGTGCATATGCATGAATGTGTGTGTGTGTATGTGTGTGTGTGCGTGTATGTGTGTGTGTGTGAGTGTGTGCGTGCGTGCATGCGTGTTTGAAAGAACCAAGTCTGATTGGGATTCTGGTCGCTGGCAAGGGAAAAGCTGAGTCACCATGGCGACCTGGACTCAAGGAAGAAGGGGAGAGAGTAGCTTGGGAAGAAGAGGAGATGGCAGAATGAAAAGAAGACAGATGAAGGAAAGAGAAGAGCAGGGTTAAAAGTAGCAGCAGTCTGTAAAATCATTAAACGCTCCCTCCCTTGTTTTTTCTTTGCACACATTGCATCCTATAAAATTCTTCAGTGAGAAAGTTATTCAAAAGCCAGTCAAAAAAGTTGAATTCTTATGAAAGTAAATCGATCATTATCAGGGCAACCGTGCTATTTTCTCGCCCTCCTGCCATTTCTGCACCTCTTACGCCATCCTTTTGTCGAACACAAGTTCTTAAGCCGGAGCACAGTCACAATCCAGCAGCATAGCTTGTGTCAAGAAGATCACAACATCCCATCATTGCTCAGTGGATCTTGCACTTGCTAAAAGCGAATACAGTTGACTTGAACAAGGCAAAAACAGCCATGGAATAAGTTAATTGAAAAAAAAAAATGTAACTTGTGCTATTTAGCACTGACACCAATTCTACAAGTGCATTCATGCTTAATACTAGATTCTCCATTGACGTAATGGATTTTTAAACAATTTTTAGTTAGTGGCCCTTTGGTGGTAACTGCATGATTAATTCATTAAGTCTGTAATTAGGTCGGGACTAAATGTTTTCACTGGTAGCACTTATGCTCCTTTGTGTAAATTTTAGCAGCACTTACTCAATATTTACTGACACCACTTATACTAATGTGCAAAATGCTATATCTATTTATTTCATTTATCTTGATTGGGCTATTGGCGATTGCTTCAGAGAGATTAACATTGTTGAAACGAAACTCACGCGAGTGCATTAAGATGAACCTCACCCAGAACGATCTGCAAGGTTTGAGATGAACACTCACATGCATAGACATTCATAATTCAGTAAAGCTCATTACACTAAAGGGGATATTCAGCAAGTTTTTATCTTATCTTATTTTTTTATTTTTTGCAGATGAATTCATTTTAATACTAATGAATTTGAGACTTTATAATGATGATTGAAATTAATCTTGAAAATGTTATTTTACTCATCAGAGGGATAATATATTTTACAGCAGGCTGGCTAGTAAACTACCATTTATACAAGATCTCTAAAAGCCACAGTCTGTTAATTCAGTTATATTGGTTCTTTTAAAAGAGGTTTTCTAATTTCATTTGTCACAACGAAACTTTAAACCTTTCTGGTGACGATGATTCGATATAAGAATAATTTGATGGTGAAAAAAAAAGAATTTGGATGATGGTTTATAAGATTACATTTTTTTTGTTCTTCATTTTTTTTTTCAATGTATTTATTTATTTATTCATATAAACCAGAAAAAAAAACATTGTAGTTAAGCTTAAAATTACATTAAAGGTGATCAGGAGAAAACTTAACAAATATGCATTGTGTCTTTGAACGAACTGGCGTGGACATTTGAATCAACACTAGAAAGATACTCCATGATACAGTTGCTCAAAATGATTTTGAGCCAAAAATAAACAAAATTTGAGTTCTGAGTCTTTCTGGCACAAGTTACATACAAACCAGTTAAAAAAGCCCAAAGGGGAAAAGAAAAGAAAAGAAAAAAAAAAAAAAAACTTCTGATAAAATAAATAAATAAAATAACTCCCCTCGGTGGTTAATACTGGTATTGACCAGTATTGCAGAGTGAAGTGACATCGTGCACCACATAACCGTCTTGAGGAAAACAGTATTTAAGCTTTAATGGACGCTGAAAAGGACAACTGTTGGTGTGACACTCCTCTTCTTTTCTGCAGCTACAGGAAAATAATGGTTTTCATGGTTTATATTTGAGCTCACATTGCGGAGGCATACAGTTGCCTGTGAATACATTTTTTTTTGTTTCTTCCTTTTTACTTCAATCTTGATGCCGTCATATTCTCTGTGTCTTGTTTTACAAACTGGTTAATAAGAAAAGTTTTTCCTTTTTAAATGAGCTTATTAATCAGGATGGCGTCAGCAAAAGCAACATTTTACACACTGGACAGGCCTACTACATGGGATTTATGGAATTAGAATATATCTAGACACTATACAGGTTCAAAATGCATTTCGTGGAAACATAATGCCAACCAAAAAATGACCTTTAGCGTGCAAGCTAGAATAATTAATTTTGCTGTAGCTGCACAACTGCAAACACTACATTTCCTGTTAATATCATATTGTATTTATCATTCTTTACTGAAATATCAGGCATCTGTGAGGCATTAACAGACACAAGTATAAAATACTGGAAAGTACTGCACTGTTAACAGTCATTGGCTATAATTGATTTTCTTTTAAGGTGTAAAAAAGGTTCCAAACCCCGGTATTGATTTCATCTCCTGTTTACAAGAGGTGTGTTTGTCTGTGTTTCTGCGCATGAGTGAGTGGCTGCATGTGCGCCAGCGCACACGTTCTTTGAACAAATGCAGAAAATTGACAACAGAAGTTTCTTTTCAGATACATCTATATCTATGAGGACTTATTTAGCTATTAAAAATGGAAGTGAGTGCATTTTGATTCCCTAAAATGATGACAAAGCCCCCTCAGGAGTGATTTAATGGGTATGACTTTCAGGCTTGTTTTTTTTTTTTTTTTTTTTCTTCTTTACATTAATTCAGGAAGAGGGTATAAATTATACAAAATCCTCATGCACATAAAATACAAATGTATGCATGTGAATTTAAGGAATGAAAATAATCCTGAAGGATGATTAGAAATACCAAAAAATTATACATTGACTGTTGTCATGGGTAGGAGGTATGTAGTTTCACAGACACACAAGCAAACAAATTAGTGGGCTTTGCACCATGTGGCGTTATAGCGTAGCAGCAGTGTGCATAGATCTCAACGTTTTTTTACATCGTTCATTGTAGCAGAATCAGAAAAACTTTATTTTTCCGTGAGAGGAAATTGGAGGGGAGCTACTTGAAGGCTGGGTTTAAGACGTGGGACTGGTCCTGGAGGATCTTTTTGACTGTTTTTACGGTCTGACAGTCATGGAAGCGGGAGAGAGGTCTGAGGGGTTGGCCAATTATTTGGGAGCAGACCCAAGGTGGTGCACTCCAGGCGATTCTTGACATGTTGGGTGATGGAATGAAACCACCAGGTGAAGGAGAAGGTCATTATGTTCTCAATGAAGGCATAATAGAATGCGGTTAGGATTGTGTTGCTAACTGCAAATGACCTCAACTTCCTGCGCAGGTACTGCCGCTGGTGACATTTCCTGATGATCTCCTCAATGCTAGGGAGAACTTCAAGAGGTTGTCAAGGACAGTGCCCGGGTATTTGTACTCCTCCACTGTTTCTACTGGCTCCCTCTATATGATTGTGGTGACTGCCACGGCTAGCTGCCTCTGCTTGCTGGAGAACGTGATGACCATGCCCTTGGTCCTGCTCACATTCAGCTTCAGGCAGGAGGCTTCACACCACAGCGCTAAGACCTGGACGGCTGACGTGGTGGAATAGGGACCAGACAATAGTGACAGGGGACAGTGTCGTCGGCAAGCTTCAGCAGGTGGCAGTCCTGTCGGGTGGACTTGCAGTCGCCTGTGTAGAGGACGAAGAGGATGCAGCCATGAGGACAGCCAGTGAAGGTGAAGAGGGTGTCGGCGAGGGCGTTGTTCACCAGCACCCTCTTAGATCTGTTGGTGAAGACGCTTATGATCCACTGAATGAGCCGGTCATTGAAGTGGAAGCTGGTCATCAGCTTCTATGTGTGGTTGCAGGGTTTTAAAGGCTGAGGAGAAGTCAGCAAAGAGAAGCATGGTTGGCTGGGTTTCCAGGTGTCTGTGTAAGGAGTCATTGAGGAAGATCGTGTCATCATCCACCCCTCTGCGAGCCCTGTAGGTGAATTGGAGAAGATCAACCAGGGGTTCAGTTACTCTGCTGTTGTGAGTTTTTACAATTCTCTCCAAGGCCTTCGTTACTCGTGAGGTGAGAGCCCCTGGCTTGAGTTTGTTCAGGGCCTTAGAGGTCCCCTTTTTGGGGATGGGAATCAGTGTTGAGTGTTTCCACATCTGGGGCACTGTGCTGCAGGACAGGGAGTTATAGAAAAGGAGATGTAAGCTGCTCAGAACAGTGTTTAGGAGTATGTCCGCAGATCCCGTCTGGGCCAGGGGCTATGGAGACCCTAGGCTCTCAACACTTCCTCGGTGTCGAAGACCAGGGCGGGCAGTCCAGTTTGAGAGTGGAGACTAAGGTCTCTATCTGGGATCTGTTGTCACTCTCAGCGGGTGAAGAGCAAATTGAGGTCGTTCAAGAGTGATGTTGGGTTTCTCCCAGGGATATGAATCGGTTAGTGACCCGGGAAAGCAGTGTTCACCGAGGCTGTATATTTGATCCCCTGCTAAGCTGAGTGATGGTCCCCTTCTGCAAAAGGTTCGCTCAACCTTGTTCTTACACCTCAGCTTGGCAGTTCTTATGGCTTTTTTGGACCTCTTTATTAACCTCCTTCTTCTCAGCCTCAGGGCAGATGAAGAAGATTCCTTTTTTTTTTCTTGTTTCGAATCTTCTTTAACTCTTTAGTCACCCAGGGGGTAGTTATTAGTGAACATGGTGACTTTTTTGTGGGGATGACATTGTCCATGCAGAAAGAAATGTGGGATGAGACAGTCTCCTCCTGCTCACCAATATCCTCGGATGCGGATCCGTGGATTCAAAGAATCCCTGAACCCTATCGATGCTGTCTGGCATCCACTGTTTGATGGTCTAAGCTAAGCTAGTCTACCTGCTCTCCTTACCAATGGATGGAGTGGTAGTCAGAAGAGCCAAAGGGGGGGGGGGGGCGGCTTTTTGGGCGTCGGGGAGGGACCCAAAACATTTGTCAAGGGTATTCCCCAGAGGGGTTATATAGTTT
>CAAKHD010014267.1:30493-44911 GCA_901007705.1 Fistularia tabacaria
GGATGCCGGGCTGACTAGGCAAACTTCGCTTTTAATTAAAATTATTTTTGATAAAAAGTCTCCAGTTCCTTTGTGGGTGTGTTTGTGCGTGTGTGTGTGTGGGGGGGGGGGGGGTGTTGGCTGCACAATTTTCCAGAGAACCATTACCATTAAAATATGCCATCACTGCCACATTGCTTGAAACAAACATAAAACAGACTGCAACTATGCAGATCCACAAGTAAATAGCAATGTTGGGAAAAAAAAAAAAAAAAAAAACAGGAACTGATTGAACAGCTTTTTTGCATGATTGTTACCAGATGGCACTTTTTTTCTTTTTTTGTTTCCTTTTTTTCATTTCTTAATATTTATTGATTTATTTCTTTTTATTTTTCTCATTATCCATCCATTCATTGTCTTTATTTTTTCATTTTTTTCTTTATTTATACATTTATTTATTGATTTTGTAACAGCTGCCAGCTCAATGAGTTGGCAGCAGAGCACAGCTGGGACAAGGACTTCTACTTCTATAGCTGCCATGTACACACACCCACACACACACACACACACACAGACACACACACGTTGTCAAGCCTGTAAATGCTGGATGGTATTAAAGTGGAACTATAAAAGTCCTGTGAGCACAAAAAATGCTGAGAATACTTTTAAACCCACGCGGAATCTGTGGGTGTATACTGAAAAGACCCACATAAATCACTCAAATCAGGGGTTTGTTTGGAGGCTCTGGTTTTAATGGCACCCATTTTGGCTCACTGGTTGTATCTTTTGGCTTTTGCGGGGTAATTCTTGCTTGGCAATTACCAGATTTATGGAGTGGTTGGCACATAATTGGCAAACTGCTCCCAGTTCAAACAAAGGGACAGCTTCAATCCAAAAAGAACAGTCTGCCAGGGAGTCCCAGGCCAGATGTATGACCTTGTCCGGCCTCAGCTGCTACAATAAGCCAGTGATGATCCTGTCATCCATTTCACCCATTTCACACCATAAGCAGCAAAGAGCTTCTGTGACTTTTTTTTTTTTTAAATGATCACTTTAATTTTGAGTCAGAAAACATAAGCTCTATGTAATGTAATAGATCTGTTCACATAATCAAGATCTAATACACTGTACAGTATTGTGGGCACTTGTGCCAAAAATTCCAAAAAACTCCCATTCAGTGTATCTTGAAACCTGATGTGCAAGGCAGTCATGTTCAAAGGCACATTAAGCAGCAAGGAATATTTTATTTAATTTAAATCTGAAAATCAGCGAGAAGAGAATAAATAAATTTAAAGATTCTCCACAGGACTTCTAACAGTCGACACCAATATGTGGAAATAGTTGTGAGACCGCGTCGAGTGATTTGAATTGTTAGAGCGTTCTTTTTCATCTAATTCATATGTTTTTACTTCTCATCAACAATTAATTTATGAAGTCCCGTCATATCAAGGCATGAATAAAAATGTGATTCTTTCTGTAAGTTGGTGTAAGTAGCTTATATTTAGGAACAATGCAGTTGATAGAGTGGATTTAACTTTAAAACACAAGGAACAATAACCTTCAACATATCAAACAGAGAGGAACACCATCACAGAAAATGATTTGTGACTCGAACATCTGTTACTGTTATAATTATAATTGTACATGTACAAAGTAATTTTGCTTGCCAAACTTCATGCTGGGTACAGTTTGCTAGCTGTCAAGTAACAGTCTGTTTGTAGCCGGGAGAGGCTGCTATGGATAGGACATTCAAGAACAGTAAATCATGGAGGAAATAAGAAAAGCTGAAGAACTATTTGAGGAAACTGTTCCCAAGAGAGGAGCTGTGTTTGTGGCGTTGTTTTTTTTTTTTTTGTTTTTGTTTTTTTTTGTTTTATCTAACAAGGAAAAAGAGTTTGTCAAGGCCTTTGTTTTTGCAGTTCGGGGGAAAAGCCACCAACTTCCTCCACCAGCTCAGCAGAAAACATATGTGTGATTATGGCCATGATGGCTATAAACAGTAAAGCAGTAAAGCTGCATATGGCAGTAAAAGCAAGCGGTGGCATGAAATTACAAACCATAACACTGAATCGATGCAGTCCTCCACAGAAATAGAAAAAAAGCACAAATTAAGACAAAAAATAGAAATATTTCTTAGGAAATTACTAGCATATTGACAGAATACCATGTTACTGAAAAACCAAAAAGATATGTATAGATATGTTTTCTATTTTCTTTGTGTGTGCTGGTGCATAGAAAACACTATTTGCCAAAATGAGGTCAGCGATTGATTCTTGGAATAGCTGGCTACATCCATATTCCAGATAATATGGTCATGTTAATTCTGTTATAAAGGTATAAGTGTCATTTTTAAATTCAAGATTACATTTTGGTTGATAGCACCTCCCTAAATTAATGCCCATCTGAACTTCATTCCAATATGGTTCAGTCTTATTAAACAATACAGTTCACTGTATAGTTTGAGGATATCAAGACACGCAAAGATGTTCTGTCAGTGGCCCTTTAATAAATGACAATACAGCTGTCGTTCATTTGGGATGAGGTCAATAAAACTGAATGGAATTACCTTTGGCACCTGGGAATGTTTGTCCGCTGGGCTCGGGTTTTATATCCAATATCTTTGTCTTCTAAATTATTTTCTTTTTTCAGAGGATTCAAGATTGCGAGGGGTGAGTGATTTGAGTGGATCGGGGTTGAATCTGTCTTGAACAAGTTAATATTGGCCCACTGAAAATGTCCGACGCCAGTTGTGATTGAATTGACCTGCGTCAAATAAACCACTTGAAACAAAAAAAAATTATAGGTTTACATTTTCAAGTCTGCACACAAACAGCCAAAAGCCTCCCTGATCCATCCACGATAATCATTTGGATTTTCAGTGACAGCTAAAGAATTGGACACCAGGTTGCAGCGGGTACCATGTAGATCAACTCAGTGACGACTTGTGTGTGACAGAGCATCCATCAGCACCGGCATCCTTTGCTTCTCCCAGATGAAAACTGCTGCCAGTTTATCTCAGTGAAAAGACTGATCTCCATTTTTCTATCACCTTTTTTCACATCTCAATAAACCAAGTCTACCTCTGCTCTCAGCTGTATGAAGACTTAATATATCAATCATATTAGTTTTAGGTAGTCATGACTTCAGCTTTCAACAACATATCCCTGAGGTATTGCTGTTGAGAGACTGTCAAAAGTATCATTTCTTTTTTGTATATTTTTATCTCTGCATTGTATAAACCAGAGCAGAAAATATCTCAAAGCAATCTAGTGAGCGTACTACCAGAATACGAGAGATGAAAATGATCAGATTCCAAGATCTGGTTTAACAGGGGTAACTGCAACATAGTTTTTTATTAGCAACATGTTTCAGACAAAATGCCTCCACTATAGGAAAGGGTTGCTATTCTACAGTTTGGAGACAAGCACTGAGATCTATGATCAGCATTGTACCACATGGACTGCTGCTTTATGTCTGAACGACACATCCTGCTTCCACTAACTATCAAACCATCATCAAATATGCATCAGGACCTACATGAGTACCTGAAAATTGGGGGGGATGAAATGTGTTTGCACCTGTATGAAGCACATCTTTTGTAATCTGTGTCAAACTGTATCTATTGAGCTGGCATCACTTCAATATTCAAAGGACATTTGGATCTCTCCTTTAAATGTAGAAAAGTTGGGGGAAGCAAAATGTGACATCCAATTCATGTTCGCATCCTTCTGTAAACATTGGTTTGGTCTCTTTCCTGCAAGTGGCAGAAGTTGCGGTACTAAAAGAAAATGTCTTAAGATGGTTAATTAAAGCATATGTGGATGAAAGAAATTTAGTAGAGCGACTGTTCAATAGATAATGCTCATATATTACAAGAAGATCAGACACTTCTGTTGCACCTCTGAGAGCAATCTCTGATGTAAAATGCAGATATTAAGCCCCTGACAAGCTTTGCAAAGAGCTATAGTGAGATAATTTCCCCAGCGTCTCATGATGGAACGGTAAGTAGCTAAGCGCAAAATACAATGACAGAACGGTCAATAATACAAGTGCGCAACGTGATCCATTCATGGACAGCTCAAGTTACAAATTAAAGAAATTCTCAAAGGATGATTGGGTTAAAACCTATAATACGGTGGTGCACATTAGAACTCTGCCCAGAATGCTTCATAAACCTAACAGGCAGATCTTTAAGAGAGTCATTGCCTCAGGGTGTCTCTCCTTCGAACTTTATTGCAAAGCTGTTAAGTAATGGACACAAACAGACAGAAGCCATTTTTGTGCAATTTCAGGGAACCAGGAAGTCTCATTTATGTCTCATATTGTGATTTTACATGCAAAACAAAGAAATTCTCCGCTGCTATGTGGCTGTGTAATATCGCTGAACGTTCTGGTCAATATTGCTAGATGTTCTGCACGCCCATGTTTCCCCTATCGACTCTGCAAAGCCTTGCAGTCGCGTCCCAGTCTAAACGAACATCAATTTCATGCCTGACATTCAAACCAGAATGCATTCTACACACACCACTAAACACAGTTGCAGACATAAAAGATGCTTCCTCGTCCTGCAGCGCATCCCCTCTACTGCGATTACACATACAAAGACACGTGTACAGCACCCAAGTTTTGAATAAAAGTCATCCGCACAGGAAAGCATTGATGAAAGAGGAAACAACAGTATTGTTGTCTTTGCAACGCTGTCGCTTATCAGGGATGACATTTTGCAAGCTTACAAGCTAAAAAAAAAAAAAGGACTGCTGTGCCTTGTTAGAAGATCTGAGCATGAGTACTTCATTCCTGATGTAATTAGAGAGCAGCTGTCCAAATCATATCTAATTACTCTTGGGTACTGACCGTCACTCATCATGGTACAATATAAACAGACTGCGGATCATTTCTGCATATGGACTGATTTTTGTTTCTTGAATTTAAATTCAAATTAGATAGAAATTTAAATATAATTTAATATGGGATACTATCTGAGGGGCAATATGACTGAAAACACAAAAAGAAAAATGTTCTCAATTCTGTCTTCTTCTTCTTTCTGGGTTCAGTGTTATATTTACACTTCGTAAAGCGGCATATAAGTTAGCCTTGTTAATATTCATTCATCATCTGCTGATTTATTTTTTGAATCATCAGGAATGATTTAGCAATCAGAGTGTTAGTAACAGTTAGGGAGCTCATTTCTTGATGAGTTTTAGGTAACTTTGTGAAGATGTGCTTGGCATATTAATTCTAATCAATTTTATGTAATGAATTACTGTTTTTTTTTTTTTTTTTTAAAGCTGATTAACTTCCAATTTACTCGTAGCATTTTCCCACCCCCATCTGCAAAGGGTCACAAAATTAGCAATAATCACATAATATAATATATCTCTATAAAAATGTAGCGGGAAGAGGTTTTTTTTTAGTTTAAAAAATACCCCCCCACACATACGCACACACGGGTTGCTTTAAGCACTACCCAAAGAGTCAATATGTGTAAAAAAGTGGATACAAAAGAGTGTGGATACAAAATGCATAGCACTCATTTCGTAACTTCCTGGCACAGAACAAAACAGAAAGTGGAATTGTGACAAACACAAAATGAGAGATGACTCTCCTGGCAATTTCAAAGGCTTGGGTTTTCGCAGATCTCTATTGAAAGTAAAAAAGTCGTGCATACGAAGTACCTTAAATATGCATGTTGTGTTAGATTAAGAATGATGACAAAGAGTCAGAGAGAGTCACAATAAATAAAACAAATAAATAAATGTTGAAAAAAACAGGACGTGAGGTGACATGAAGCTGAAGAGTAACCAAGTGAAGAGAAATGAATGACTGAGAGTGAAACAAGAGTGAATGGAGTGAGATGTGAATAGAGACAGACTGGGCCATCCATATATCATGCAGTGCTGCTTCTGTCAGACACTAGTAATAGATGGGGAGAGATAGAGGAGAGAGCACATATTTCTCTTCAATCTATCTCCTCTGACTATCTGGGTTTGCTTGTCAGGTCTGCTCTGTCACACCGGACCAAGGTGATTACTGATGAGAAGGAACAGAGGTGCTGCAGCACATGGATGCAACTAAACAGACATGCACAAACATTTGTATGACTTATGAGGAGAGAAGAGAAGAGAAGACAACAAAACAGCACAGAACAGAACAGAACAGAACAGAACAGAACAAAACAGGTGTGTACAAAGTGTGCCATTAATGTGTATTAAACATTGCTAAAAGTCACCAAAATACCTAATAAACGTATATTCTAAAACAACTGTACATCATTTTACAGCATCACCTCCTTATTCCTCCTGTGATCAAAGACTGTACTCCAATACCACTATACAACAGGACTCCCCTGTACACAGCGACATCACTGACAATATTTATTTCTGTACTATTTAACATCCATTTCAACTGTATTTTTGTCTAGCATAACTTATCACCTGTACTTTTATTTTTATTTCTAATTTATTTTATTTTTTTTAAATCTGTCCATAGTTCCTGTCTAACTGTCCTCTACACTTAATGAATACAGCCATCTGCATGATGAGTTCAGAGTCCCATATCTAGAAATCACCTGTAAATTATTGACATTATATACCACGTACATCCTCTTTATTTGTTTATATCTCTGCATCTGCTGCTTTTCAACACTTTTGGTTAAAATGCTAAACTACATTTCCTACCCTGTACTTGTACATTTAATCATAGATTACATTTCTAATTGAAATGTAATCTAATCTATAGTCATCTTGTATTCATTCAGGGAGTAAAAAAACGAAGGGTTAATTGCAATAGCAATGACATTTTTGATGCAGTTTGAAAGAATTATTATATTATATTATATTATATTTATTATATTATATTATATTAAATTACATTACATTACATTACATTACATTATATTATATTATATTCTGTCATATTATATTATATTACATTACATTACATTATATTATATTATATTATATTATATTATATAGCTTCTTCAAAGCTTTTGAAACAAATTTCACTATCAATGGCCAGTTTGTTCATATTTTAATATGTTCAAATGAAGAGGGAAGACGCACAAAATGTGAGAAAAAGAGCCTGAGGTCAGAGGAAGAACCATCGACTGGAATCTGAAACCACTTCATGAATGCCCTAACTATTTGACATTTTAAAGCTTTCAATCACTGCCATTGGTTTATGTGAAGTCTGACTGTGATTTGCCAGCGCCAACATCGACAAACATGCGAAGCGGCCCGGCACTGTCTCATTACACTTCTGCCACTATAATTTCTGAACAGAGACTGAATACATCATCATGCAACACTGGTCTCACTCTTAGAACATGACAGCTCACATCTTCAGTCCATAAAATGTCGCATTTTGGGGATTTTTTGCTCTGACTGAAGTTTCAGTAATAAGAGACATGACACACATCAGTCATCATAGAATCTCTGTGAGAAAAGATCAGCACTGTTCTCACAGAACACTTCGATGTGACAATCTCATAGACACAAATTTTATGGGATTGAGTCTGACTCGAGGACTATAAATGGAAGCAGCATCTGAAAATGTCATGTAGGAGCCTGCAGGAAAAAAAGTAGAATAGCTGGGGCGTCTCTCTGCTCAGGCACAGCTCTAGAACTTCATCAGTCCCTCAGACCCGGCACAATTGTTTCCAGGAAGTGAGCAAGAAGTACCTGAAGATGTACTGCTGGTCTCTCAGGCAGTAATACCTGAGTGCTACCAAAACTTGATTTGAGCCCTTTTCTTGATCCAAAAATGGCAGGTTACAATTAAGTAACACTGTGAAACTAAAACGTGTAGAAAATAAAATTCTGCCATATTGGCAGCTTTGTGGATACCGGTGCTAATTACTAATGCATAATATCTGCATTTGGATAGAATGTTTGGGGAAGTGCAAAAGGATGATCAAAATCTAAGTATTATTTAAACA
Organism: Fistularia tabacaria; assembly: GCA_901007705.1. Classification (NCBI taxonomy): domain Eukaryota; kingdom Metazoa; phylum Chordata; class Actinopteri; order Syngnathiformes; family Fistulariidae; genus Fistularia; species Fistularia tabacaria. Next base: position 38,409 of record CAAKHD010014267.1, read on the forward strand.
TTTTCTTTCATTAGAATATATATATATTTTTTTGTTTCCTTTGTTGTTATTTTCCGGTGGTGTTCAGTTTGTAATTGCAAATACATCATTCATTTGGGGGGAAATATCTAATATTCATATGCAGTGTAACTAAATATACATTACCAACATTTAATAAGACGGCTACGGCAATTTAAGCATATGGCATGTCACAGGCTTCCTTTTTTTACTACATGCCAATCCAAATATTCAATTTGACTGAGGACATGTGGATATAATAGTCGAAACCACATATAAAAAAAATCGTAGAAGACACCCTCATGCTCATATATTCGTAATTTTGTGAAGCTACATGTAGCTGTGGCTTAGCTGAGCAGTGGTACCTGCCATTCTACTACCATACTGCTTGGCATTCAGCACCCCACCCCACCCCAACCCCCACGCTTAAACCTTCCTCCCTCATTGCCTTCACCTATCTCACTTCCTCTCTGTTTTTCAGCAGCATCTCTCACTCCCTCTTCCCTGGTGAGATGGAACTGCGCCATTGAACCAGCATCTGTTGCACACAGACACACACACACACACACAGACACACACAGACACACACACACACACACAATGTGCTCGGACACACACACAAGTTCTGTTGCCACTTAAACCCCTACCATAGTGGACATCATGTTGCTTTGTTTAGAACATTATGAAAACATATTTTGGACATTTAAACAATAAAACAGCACGTTATCTAATCACAGTTTGTACCACACGTAGCGTACCATTAAAGAATTCTCCCCTCACGCTAATCTTTTCAAAATTGTTGGGAACACCTTCCTTTTTCCCCCCTCACATCTTTCAAGCACTTTTTTCCTCATTCCCCCTCTTCAAGCTTTCTCAGACCTTCTGCAATGTCCATGAAGACAAATGCAACCCCCCTTCCCACAACCCAGTGTCTATAACAATAGATAAACATTACAATTTCTCTGATATAGATGCCTCCTTTTATGTATTGTTATATGTACTCTCCTCATTATCAGGGAATTATCACTCCCTTTACGAATAATTTGTCCATCACTACTGAATCACCATTCTACCTGTGCCCAACCTTTCATGCTACCACTTAATCTCTTTGAGAAACAAACATAGACTCTAATCTGTACATAAATATGCAGATTAAGCCAATATTTTTATTGCGTTAGAAGCACTGCTGCAGGCATTCATGTGTACCTGCAGACCTATACATCAACTCCCACAATGATAAAACCTTACTTTCCCTCTGCACAGAAACTCATTGAGTTTCGCTGTGTGAGTCCCATTCCTTTCTCTGCCGCTCTCTTTCTCCCCCACACAGACACATCAATCAATTAGTCTTATAATAACACTTATAATAATAGACACTCCTCCTCTTTGGCTCCATTATTCAGTCTGACATTGACAGAAAGAGATGCATTTTAGAAGACTTTATTCAGCGAAGTTAGGTAAAGTACTTGCTTGTCTTTTGCTTCCATCGCACCTTTTCTATATGCATTAGCCTTATCAAAAATAGAGGCATTGCACAGAAGCATGTGTCAAACTCATGAAACACATTATTTAGCACTTTTTTCCACTGAGAGAGAATAAGATATTACATAATAATAATCAGGGCCCATAGTAAAATCGTCCTCCTTCTGTGTTGCTACCTTGCCGGGGTGGGGAGGCTTGTGTACTTCCATGACCCTGGAGGCTATACCTGCAGGGGTTATACCCCTGGTAGGTTTTACCAAGCCGGGCAGGTTTCGGGGTAGAGGTCAGACGAAGAGCAGCAGCTGGTTCTCCAGGTTGGGGGCTGGGTGCGGGGCGAACAACCTCACCCCATAAAAAACTCCCTGTTACCGATACGCAAACAGAGTAAACCACGATATCCCGAGAAGATGGACCTTCGTCAGAAGGACTTGTTACGCAGGGTGGTGAAAGCCGGAGGCACCCGGGAGCCACTATGCCGAAAATCAGCACCATGCTCGAAGCTGGAAAGACCCCACAAGTTGCCATCGAGATGAAGCCCTCAAGTGGAACCCCCAAGGGAAAAGTGGGCTACACTTGGGGACAGCTTGAGATGCTGGCTCAGGACCGAGATGTTTGGAGAACTCTTGTTGGCCCCAGAAGGGTTAGTAAGCAATAGGAGTAATAGTATAGTAATATTGGAGTACTTACATTGCGTTCGTCTCAATGGTGTAAAAATGCTCTGCCCACATCTTGTTACACTTTCCACAAGATTCTCTGACTCTACTTAAACTCAGTCAAGTAAATTGAAAACTTGATAAACTGCTTGCTTTGTCACCTTCTGCAAATGCACTCAGGGATTTGCAAAGCGAGTCTCACCTTTTAATTGTCAATTGCTGTTTTCTGATCAATCGGGCACCTCTGTCACACTCAATATAAATGCAGATCGTTCCTTTGTTTGAGCATCCTCGGTGATCAGAAAATCTCGAGCTGTATATTTGACTGCGGAATTCAATGTGACGTGAAGCGATCGTGTGAGTTATCCCAAAAGTTCGTTTGTTTTCCGAAGCCTTCACTCTAAAGCATCGAAAAGCCTAAGAGATCAGGATTCACCGTTTTTGTCCAATTAACAATAGATCCAACAGTTAAACAAGTTTGTGCCCTTCCACTTTGCGAAAAAGAAAATCTTTAAAGTTGTGTGTCGCAGATCAGTCAGTCCTACTCTGCCATCTGCAAATGCAGATGCTTCTTAGACATTAAGAAGAGACAGTGAGAGCAAACCATGAGTTTACTGCATTGCTAAAAGCACAAGCTTTAAGGTTTGAGCCACCATTCACATTATTCTGACATCATCAGTAAGACTCTCAGAGTATTTTCTCTTAAAAACACTTTTATAACAGATCATTATCCAATTACACAACAAAGAGCCTCGTATTTCAAACATTTCAAGATTCCACTGCATCTTAAATGCACATTCAAACATGTCACTTGCCGTATATTGCGCTAATGAAGAGAGTTCATGTCACCAAACCATCACCAAATGTGTCCGTCATCATCATTGGGTAAGAAGCCCCTGCTCGGTGGCAGCCTCTGTCGCCTAGCAACTGTAACATCTAACTATAGTTGATTTTCACGGTCACATCTAATCATTTAATTTCTCTCAACTTATACAGTGCATTCACACCTTGCAGTTTCAAAGCGCATGATGCAAGATAGCATTCACCTCTTCACAAACACATGCACTCACGTACCAATGGAGGCAGAGCTACTGTGCATGGCACTATTCATGCTACAGCTTTGGGTTCAGTGTCCTGCCCAATGACAATTCAGTGTGCTGACAGGAGGAGCCAGGAATCAAACCACCAGCTCTCTGATTGAAGAGACACTGCAGTTAACAACTCAGTCATAGCCACCCTTCTATTATCAATAGAAAGTTATGTGAACTACAATTTTTGTCAAACTCATATGTATGGATGTGTATACAGTATACACACACACATACATTAATATAATGAAATGCAATATTTATTGCAATGATACCTATTGCATCTATCTATCTATCTATCTATCTATCTATCTATCTATCTATCTATCTATCTATCTATCTATCTATCTATCTATCTATCTATCTATCTATCTATCTATCAATCGATCGATCGATCTCATTGACTCATCTTCCACTAACACATCGCCACTTTGACACTTCATCAATTCGTGGAGCTCAATATTTGATTTGTGTGATGATATAAATTAGTTGAAGTCCTCATTTTCTTTTTGCTTTTTTTTTTGAAATTGTATAATCCATGTGACAATTTAAATAATAATACGGCATTTTATTGTCTTCTTATTTGTAAAGCTGGCTGTGCAGCTAGACATTATTTGGAGCTTTGAAGCCTGGTTAGTTTTGCAACCTACTCTAGGAATGCCAGCATGAAGCTTTGGCTTTGTAAGATATAGTTCATAAATGCAAGACTGCTGTTCCGCTGAAAAAAAAGCACTGAATCAATTTCGATTTGAAAAATAGGTATTGTAGTTAGTGGATTCTCTTTCTATCAGACCAAATGAGAGCTAGTAATGCTTTTAATTAAGCATTGCAACTTATAAGAAAGTATACCTGTGTTACCCATTTAGCAAAGACGGCAAAATGCAAATCACTGTCTTACTTTTTATATGCTTTTTATGCTGTGTCTCCCAGACACAGGGAGAAAGCTAGACTTCATCAGACATGGTTATCAAACGCATCGCTGGTCCTCCGGTCTGCATCTGTACAGTCAGCAGTCACTTACTGTTGAACTGAGGCTAGCGTTTAGTTTAGCATACGACCCCATCCCACTGTGACCCTACAATTCATCATGTGAAAGGAATCTCCTCTGAATGGGATGCTGTTGGCGTATGGGTGTGTGTATATCTTGACTGTTCCACCATGTCTGACTCATTTTTTTTTTTTTTTCTCAAAACTTCATATGAGTCTACATTTTTTATTTTAATTGTGGCACCAAACTACAAATGTAGTGACTGCCAATGAGGAAAAAAAAATAAACTTCATAATATCTGGATAGAGTGAAAGCGGACATTAATTTGGTTGGTATAAGAGAGGAGGATGCAAAGGACAGGGTCACATGGTGGCAGATGATTCGTTGGAGTCACTCCTGAAGGGAACGTCCAGTAGGAAAACGGGGAAGATTGCTAATGGACACTGCATTTAGCAAGGTTTTCTTAAGCTTGTGGCGAGTCATATGTTAGACTTTGTGATTTTAGCTGTAATGAAGACATCCGATTACTCAGCATTAAAAAAAAAGGTATAGTTAGGGATATTTTTCCCCGAGAAATGAAACAGTGTTCGCTTGCCATTTGCAAAACGCTCCACAGGCATGTGTTGGGATCAATTCATACTTGCCGGTTCACCCTATTTCAACTGCAAAGAATAAGAATCCAATTCCGATAATAAAATGACACATTCAGACACTGGAGAATAGAAGAAAACTGTGAGAAACTTAGTATTTGCGGTTTGAGTTACCTCGATAACAATGATGGCAAGTTTTACGTTGGCAATGTGTGCCAAATCCCTAAGCTGAATAAGTATCAGCCAATCACTGGGGATCCCGAGTTAATTATCATTTACCGTCCTTCTGTTTCTACCTCAGTGAGAGCTAGTTCCAGCTAGTCTATGGATTTGCTCTCATCTTCCTGAGAGGACACAAAAATATGACTGCTCTCCAAGTCCTCATGGTGTTACACGAGACGCACAGTATTAGAGAAACAAAAAATCTGGCTAGAGATAAACAGAAAAAAATATGTACATGTACACTTCTAGTTAACATGGCTTGGATTAAGAGATGTTTAACTATCAGGTAACAAGATCAGTCTATTCAATATCTTGGAAAAAAAAAGAAAAACGTCTACAGAAACCATATTCGACTCCAAAAAAAAGACACATGAAGCGAGAGAGAAAGAGAGAGGGACTCTTGGCTGCCTACACACAGTATTCCAAGACACATGCAAACACGATGTGCCGATACAATGAAAAGATGGGTGGCCAAATATGGAAAAGAGAGCTTGTAATTCCATTTCCTCAGTATTAGTTTCAAGTGTGACTTGACTCAGTCACGGGTACGGGCTTTTAAGGAAAGACACATGAAGAGATGATAACTACCCTGTAATCTACTTTAATTCCGCATGTGTTGACATGCATCATGCAGTTTTAAAGCTCTGAGCCACTTAAACTCCATCAAAAAACAAATTGTTTTCTTTTCTCTTTTTTTGGGGGGGGGCTTAGCAAGTAAAGGGGGGATGACGCGGTACACCCACATCAGATGATTTTGGCGTCAACGCTTCTCTAGCTGCCTCGTTGTCACAACAACTATTTTCCAGCAATCTGGTGAATTGTTCAATATCACAGCCGCAGGGAAGCATAAACGGTGTGCTCTATATTTGGCCTTCAGCCTCCTCTTGTTGATGATCTCCTTTCTCAGGAATCATTTGAATGCAAACACCCGCTCGGTTTTTTTTTCCGTGTATTCTTCTGTGTCTTCAGGGACATTTTCCACTGCCGTCCCTCTTTGACCTCCCTTCGATATTACCTCCTCTATGCTCTCTCCTCGACGCTACTCTTAACCCTTAAACCCTGTGTGTAAACACCCCCACCTGTCAGCCGGGCCATCTCCCTTACTCAACACTCCATTTCTGGATTCCGTCTCATCACCTAATCTCTCCTGCCCTTGCCCCCCTCACCCCCCCTCCCCCTACTTCTGCTGTGCCCCTGCGCACTCTCCCTCTCCTCCTCTTCTTCCACTAACTAGATCAAGGCAATCTCTCATTCACTTCACCCCCGATTCTTGCCCCCTCACTCATTCCTCAATAAACTCCCCCCACCTCATCCCCCTCCCTCGGTTCTCAAATTCACCTGCACATCACAAGCCTGCTGTAGATTTTTCAAAATTCTGTCTGTGACCCCCCCCCCCCCTCCACTTGATCCTGACCCGTTTCTTCACCCTTCCCATACTTTGCAACTCCACCTCCCCTCAGCTCCCACCTTCCTGCCCTACTTC
>CAAKHD010014268.1:0-13195 GCA_901007705.1 Fistularia tabacaria
CGAGCTGGCGCCCCTTCTCGCGTGTGTGTGTGTGTGTGTGTGTGTGTGTGTGTGTGTGTGTGTGTGTGTGTGTGTGTGTGTGTGTGTGTGTGTGTGCATTAGGCCTGAAAGCACTTTGTCAGCTCCTACTTTAAAATGTGAATTTAGTCTTGAGTTCTTATCTTTTTGTGGAAAAACAAAATTATCATTGTTGATAGTAGAAGAAGTAGTAGTACTAGTAGTAGTCGTAGTAGTATTCGTAGTAGTTGTGGTATCTTTGAGATGAATCACAAAAATAACCTTCATGAATAAGAGACCTTTGGATTCGTCACGTATTAAAAATGACAACATTAAATTGCCAATGTAACCTTATCCCCGCTAACTGCTAGCAGCTATCGTCCAGCAATGCAATGCTAATGTAGCTGCTATCTGTTGGGAACAGACAGGGGTACTTTGTTGAGATATAGTTTCGCAAATATCAAATTTACAAAATGATATGCTCATATTTCTTGTCCGTCTGCCTGTCCTGACTTGAAGTCTGCTTTGAGCCCCCCCCTGGGCTCACGAAGTGTGAGAATTCATTTTCGTCTGGATTTCCCGCGATTGGGGTCGGAAGCTTGTTCAACAGATGAGGAGAAGGTGATAATGAGGAAGAAAAAAAGAGAAAGAGGGTAAAACGCAAAAAAGAGTGGAAAAACAATTCACAGGAAGTGCGACGGAAAATAGAAACCAAATTTTCTCGATGTAAAGCCCCGGACGCCAGGCCTGTCTGCCGCCTGGCAGAGGGGGGGGGGGGCGCAGGGGGCCAATCAAAATGCTGCGGCGCGCCGCTGTGACTCCGCCTCCTGAGGATAAGCTAAAACAAAGCGGCGCCGTTAGCGCCGCTAGCAGCCGGAATCTTGGACACTTTAATTGGCGTCCCCTCAAATTCCGGCGGCGGACTTGAAACACTCACAGGCGCACGCACGCGCGCGCGCGTGTGTGTGTGTGTGTGTGTGTGTGTGTGTGTGTGTGCGTCTGTGTGTGTGTGTGTGTGTGTGTGTGTGTGTGTGTGTGTGTGTGTTTGTGTGACGGTCAGCAAAGCGTGTGATTAGTCAGCTCTTCCCGTCATCCATCTTGGGCGGTGAGGAGGACAGGACGGGTTTTACAACAAGCATGGCCCCCGGGGTTACAACCATGTCTCTATCCGCCTACCACACACACACACACACACACACACACACACACACACACACACACACGCACACACACGCACACACACACCAGCACCAAGCCAGTAGGTTAATAGCCTTGACTCCTGTCCACTCCATCTCTCTCTCCCTCCTTCTCCCCCGTCGTTTTCTCCGTCCCGGTCAAATGTTTGCTCTCTCCCGTCTTCCTCCCCTTTCGTACATCTCCTCACCTCCGTCTCCACATCACCTCTCCGTTCCTTCGTCCTCCCTCCCTCCCTCCCTCGCTCCCTCCTCCCGGTCGCTCCCTCCTCCGGCTGTGTTTAGCACCTGGTGTGACGCGTTGCATATGTATGAGGGACGTGACAACAAGCTTCCAGGCGTTCACGCGGAGGAGGTCCAGAAGATGGGAGCAGAAGAACGTGGATAATGGAATAAAAGGGGGGGGATGAGATGTTTAAATGAGAGAGAAAATAAATAAATCAGACAAAAGGAGTGAGAGTGGTGGAGTGCTACCTGGAGATACGACCGCGTGCTGCGTTGCTAATTAGCTTTATCTTGCATCTCATCTCGGTTAGCGCTTTCCGTCTCGCAGCCAGAAGGTCCCCGGTTCGATTCCCGCAGGGTGTGGAGCCTATAAATATATAAATATATGAATAAAATAACATAAACTCTGAATTGTAAAAGTAGAAATTGTAATCTGAGAGAAAAAATAATGTCTAAACATATTTACAAATATACAGGAATAAATAATGAGCAAAGCGGCAATGGGAAGTAGCACAGTAGCTGATGACAGTGGGTTATTGTAAAGCGCAAGGGAGTCAAACTCATTCTCACCGAGGGGTCACGTTAGCATAATGGTCACCCATTATAGGGTAAAATAAATGTAACTACCCCTTAATGTTAAATAACTATTGAATTTATTACTCAAATCCAAAATGTTACATATATATTTGCATAGATGTAAAAAAAAAATGTTTGCTAGTTGCTCTGTTACATCATAAGTCCTTTTTTATTGCGTTTGACTTGTTTATTTTAAGACAATCAGACCTTTTTTTTGTGGTATCGGGTCAGGGCATGAGGTAGGAAAGATGTCCTGTATCAGGTGCTGTCGCAGTTTATATGTTTCTATGAGAGGCCCTGTGATTGGCTGGCGGCCGGTCCAATGACAGCTGAGATAGGCTCCGTCCCTCTGCAGCCACAGGAGAAGCGGTGCAATGAATGAATGAGAGAGTGAAAGGAAAAGGAAAATGCAGGTGTGGGTTTGAAGAAAGTAGAAGGACGACGGCGAGAAGGTCTGCAGAGGAACGTCTGGTCTGGATCAGACACATCCGCGTCAGCACGGGGCAGGGCGTCCGCTCCGTTGACAAAACTGCGAGGTGGTTCTTGCAGAGAAGAACAGACGGGTCGTCCTTCACCCGGCGTCTCCGGCTGTTTGCCGCCTTTTAGCCCCTCGCCGGGCGACGGCCAGCGCGACAATAGCCGAGGACGAGTGGACGAGTGTTTGAAATAAATTTTGCCCATTTAAAATGACAGAATACAAATTAATTTGTTCCAACCGCCCCCAAAAAAGGTACAAAATAAAGATATTAACAAAGAAAAAGACCCTGAAAAAGATGGATGCTTATAATGTCAGTACGTCCATTCATGTGTTCATTCATCCGTCTACAGAGACTTACAACGGTTCACCATTTCACCGTTTCATTCGCACTTCAAGAAGAGATGTGCGACAATTTTCATTTTCAAGTCATGTACAAAAACCCGAGCGTTCACTCGTTCATTCACCCATCTATCCAGACGAAACAAAAATTCACCCTCACATCCACACTTCATCTGGAGACATGCCATTCGCCCTGTCATTCCCTGCTGCTGTCGCTCCGCGGCATCCTGGCTATCTTTGTCACTGTTGTTGTCGCTCTGTTTCTATTCTTGCTTTTGTTGTTGTTGTTGTTTTTGGTTGTCTATTCTCACCCTCGATGTTTTTTATTTATCTATTCATTTTAATTCATTTATTCATTCGTTTCATTTCGTCGTCTAATTTGTCCCTGTTGCTGTTGTTCATCTTGCTGCCTATCCTTTTCTTTTTTTTATAGATATCTTTTAACTATCTTTTAATTGTCTTTCTTATTTACATTTCCATTCATATTTATTGATATTGTTATTGTTGTGCTACTGTGACAAAAGAATTTCTCATGTTACAACACCTGCGGCCTATCGACAAGTGCAGCTTATTTATGTACAAATATAGTTATTTGTTTTATTTTTAGCTGCTGCGGCTTCTGTTCAATTGCGCTCAATAGTCCGGAAAATACAGTAACTTAAATTTTACATCCGAATTTTTGTTTTCTTCGCTAGTTTTTCTTTTTTTTGATTCATTTTCCTCTCAATCGCTGTCGCTAGAAGTGTATTTGAGATGCGTGAGCTAGCTTGGTGCAAAATTCTAATTTTAAGTTTCTCGCTCTCGTATTCGCATCATGAAATTTTCGTCATATTTCGAGGATAAAATCTGCTCGAATCGGGTCTTCGTATCTTAAAAAATTCATTTCTAAAGTGATTCGTATCTTGAGGGGCCACTGTGTTTGTGCTGCTTCTTAGCGCCCCCACGCTGAGCGAATAAATAAGCGATTCCCCGCGGTGTGTGTGTGTGTGTGTGTGTGAGAGCCCACCTACCTGCGCTCTCCTCTCAGTCCCTTAGCAAACATCTCCATGGAGACCCACCGCTGCTAACAGCTGGCGCATGTGTGTGACAATGCTAACTGCGATACGGCAAACACACAGATGTGCGTTTGACAGAACAGGGGAGCGGCAGGAGAGACAGGTGCGCGTGAAGGTTCAAATACTATGACAAACATCACTGTCAGGCAGGGGTGTCACAGTCATTTTCACAGAGGGCCACATTAGCATAATGGTAGCGGTAACAGTATAAATGTAACTAAATGTAACCGAATGTAATGTAAAATAAATGTAACTACTCCCTAATGTTCTTTAACTCTGAATTTATTACTCGTTCAAATCCATAATGTCACATATGTATTAGCATAGATGAAAAAAAATTATGTTACAGCAGCGTAAATGCTGTAAGATTTTCACGTTAAGAAACCCACATTATTCCATCAATCAATGATCAAACTATCCAAGTGAATTAAGGAAAATATCATCCAACACTAGTTTTGACTTTTTTCAAAACCTTTTTGTCACAATTGAAGAACATTTTTGAGAGATATAAGTGCAACCAACAATTGTGTGAAATACTTTGACGCTCGGGCGATTTCTTCAACCAAAGCTAGCTTTCCCTGCTGCAGTGTTTTTGGACGCTGCTTTTGTGACCGAATTCTGCTGCCATCGTAGCTCTTAATTCTTGGACAATTTGTTGTTTTTCTGGAAGGCCAACTTTAGCATACTTAGCTCCGTGTTTGGTGTCAAAATGTCGACGTAGATTGTACTCTTTGCCTCATAACACGAAAGACACACCGGTTTTCCTCCATGTATTCGCCTTCCCATCTTTCTTGAAACAGCACTTCCATCTGCAGTGACTTTTCTCTTCCTGGAAATTCGGGGATTATTTGTATTTCTCAATTCCACTTGTTGAAAGTCACATTGATGTGGATCCACTGCAGTCGAATGGCGGGGATGCCGTCACTTCACGCGTCATATGATCGACATGAATTGTGGGAAATGTAGTTTATGGTCAATGCACGCGTCTGACTTATTTATTTCAAGACAATCAGAGCTTTTGAGATGTTCTCGTGGGCCACATAAAATGACGGGACGGGCCACATTTGGCCCGCGGGCCTTGAGTTTGACACATGAGCTCTATGGTACAGAAAGAAAATGAAGGTGATAAAATAAATAAAGAAAAAGGAGCACCTTCAGAATTTGCGCTTCATCTCCTTCACAGCCGCCGCCATGAACAATCTACCAGAACCTTCTCCGAGCCCAGATGTATCGGTTCCCACATGCCGCCGCTTTCACTCACGGGCTCAGACGGCGGCGTGTAGCAGCAAACTAACGTCACGAAAGAAGACAAACAACGCCGACACGCTCGGATCATCTTTAAGGCTTATCTCGCTAACAGCGGGCTCCCGCCTGGACGTTCGTCCGTCATGTTGACGGTAACTAATGGCAACAGAAGCCAAGATGCCCTGGGTGGCGTCTGACTTCCTGTCTGTTTGCGACGAGCCGCGCCCGCAAGTAAATGAGATGATACCCTCCTCCTCCGCCCCAACCCTGACGAGCCGTCACTCAAACTCCTGCAAGACACGCGCGCTTGTGAATCCCCTCCTGTTTATGCTAATTTAGCTAAACGGTATTTATGCCGCATTGTGGCGCGCCGTTTCGGGCCACGCCGGTGTTTTCTGGCAAAGGCTGGGACGGAGGGGGGAGGTATTAATATGCATGCGTGGCGTCAATTTAGCCTAGCGCCGGGAGAACCCAAGCGGGTCAGTCGTTAGCGTAGCCGCCGTGCCTCTCCATATTAATCAAGCTGGCAGGCGGACAGCGGTGGCGCTGCCCCTCTGCTTGCCAAATAGGGAGCCGGCCTCCCTCTGATAACTTTCAACACGCTGCACCCTCCGCCGCGAGGCTGCCAAATTAGGAGCGACTCCGGCTCAGATAAGTCTAATAGCCCCGCGCTGTGGAGGCTTGATAGACAGGGTTTGCTCATAAGACGGATGGCTCCGCTGGGAGTGGCGGAGGAAGGGGAAGGTGCGAGAGAAAGTGGGAAAATGGCGGAGAATGAAGTTTCCTTTTTTTTTTTCCGCTTTGAATCAGACGGGCGCGCCGCGAGACGTCGTCTTTCAGTCAAAGCGAAAAAGGCACTTGTGGTTTATGGTTTAATGGTTTAGCGGTTTAATCGCCGCTCGCTACCCGCCCTCCTCTTTCCACTCTAAACTCGCCGAACCGGCCGACCGTAAAACTAGCGGATTAAAATGACGGGAACGGAACCAAAAAAAAAAAAAAAAAAGGAAACGATGAATCCGTCTTCGCACCCGACCCACTCGTCTCTGCCCTTTTAAGGAGTCACTTCAAAGATTCCCCATAAATATATATCTATATTCATTCATTAAGTCCTCATTCATGCTAGGTCAGGGTCCCTGTGGGCGGGAGATGCGAGGTCAGGCCTGGTCCGTCACAGGGGCCTTCCAACCATCCACCCTCTCATTCACATGTCTGCATAATTCAGGGTCTCCAATCAACCTCCTGCATGTCAGTGGAGGTTCTCAGTCGTCCAGGTCACGGTGAATCCTTGTCGAAATCGTCTTGTCGTGGCAACTGGACTTGACTTTCTTCCCTTGAAGACACTCCACTCCTCACCCGAGAGGCTTCTTCAGTTCTACCGACCTGTGGGGAGTATCCGGATATGACTTCCAGGTTTGTGGGCGGGTCTAGGTAATGGTGGCTTGTTATGTAAACGGAGGAGTTGATCGGCAGAATTTCGGTGGAAGGGGGTTGTTATGCTCATGGGGGTGTCGTTGTTTGAGGACAAAGGTACAACTTTGGGGAATTTGAAATGTGAAAAGCCAAACTTCTCAGAATGTGACGCAAAGGAGTGAAAACCTCTTCGATCCCATGGACTGAAGCTCAGGCGAACGTTACCGGGGGGCTGCTTCTGGTGGTGGATCCTTCCGGGTTGTCTGGAGGGTGCAGATGGTCTGGTCCATGTGTGCTTATCCATCTTGGTTATTGATCCCAGTACGGCGTTGTATGCTGGTGCAGAGTTGTGTCTGAGGTCCCCTCCTCTGTTCTGTTGACAAAGATTCTTCGACTCCTCTCTTGAACCATCTGTCTTCTCTGGCCAGAATGCGGACATTGCTGTCTTCAAAAGAATGGCCCTTATCCTTCAGGTGTAGGAGGACCGCGGAATCCGCGTCCTGAAGTTGTGGCTCTCCTGTGTCGGGCCATCCATTTGTGCAGAGGTCACAATCCTCCATGCAGGTGACAGCAAACGGCACATCTTCGATCTTCTGCCTGGTTGTTTTGTCCTTAGGGTGCACCAGTCTTTGCACCAGGGTGTTGTGGGGTTTGAAATGTACTACGATATTTGCTGTTTGTTGAAAACCCTTCGGCGTTTTTCCCGAAACAACGGCAAACATAAATTGTCGAAATCTTCTTGTCGTGGCAACCGGACTGGAATTTCTTCACTTGAAGTTCAATTCTGGAACTGAAGAAGCCTCTCGGATGAGGGAACAGCTTCAAGTGAAGAAATTCAAGTCCGGTTGCCAAGACAAGAAGATTGCGACAAGAATTCACCGTGACCTGGACGACTGAGAACCTCCACGGACACCGGGCAACATAAGTTACGACAACGTTCTTCCCTTTCCTCCAGTTGAATGCTCTTGCGTCTGACGGCTTCCGATTTAGCAAAGGCCAAAGTAGGGTAGCCACAGGATCTTGTGGCTTTCCCAGTATGTTGGACCGAAGATGGCCTAATATATATCCAGTCGCCACGACAAGAAGATTTCGGCAAGAATTCACCATGACTGAGGACCTCCACAGAACCTCCTGCAGGTGTTTGGATTGTGGGAGGAACCCCACGCTGTCAGAGAACCTGCAAAATCCAACCAGGGACCCTCTTGCTGTGAGGTGGAGGCGCTAACCTCTGCACGGCCAATACATGTATGCTATGTCAATTATCGATTCCGATCGGCTGACTAATGATTCCAAGAGGTGGACACGCAGCCTCTGAATCTCCTCCCCGAGCACAGATAAAGAGCAGAATCTCCTTCCTGCCTGACATCCATCTTCCCCGCCCTCCACCCCCGTTACGTAACAAGCAACTTCAAGACACTGGCAGGGGATCACATACGTTCAGTGATCTGCTCTGGGCCGGAGCTGCTATCACGGATCCGTGTTGAAAATTAAAATACATGTAGATGCTAAGATTACGATGTGATGATTTAAGGGTTACACGCCTGACATGACTAATTTCGGAGAATATAGGGCACAGATGACAGCTGGAGTACCGGCAGCATTGAGATTAGACTGCTTTTCAAGCCAGCTGGGCCAAACGGCGGCGTTTAGCCTCGGCAGGAACATGGAGGAACACGTCGGGCGATCAGGTTCCTGCCAGGACGAGTACGTTTATTCCGTCACAAAACTTAAACAACCCGAGAAGCTTCGTTCCGTGTTACAAACGCCGCTTTTGGACTGCGGGGACTTTTTGGAGAAAATCGCCGGTGTCTCCTTGCATTGGGACAGCAGAGGAACCAGGGACCTCCAGTTCCTGGAACCATCTTAGCTCCTACTCCGAGGCAGGGGATCTCATAGGTGCTTGGTGATTGGTGGAGCTCTTAAGCCCCGCCCATTGGCAGATACTTCTTGCGGAGCGGCGTTTTTTCAAAACACTTGAGAGATGTCTTCTTGGGACAAATTGGACTGAAGCAGCTCCGAGCTCTTCTGGCCTGCTGCTCCACAGAGGTCTTATTGAACACGCATCTCCTGAACATCTCACCCCCCTGAGGTCGCTCATGTGTCTCATATTGGCCACTGTTTAGCTAGATTTCTTCAAAAAGTCCGGCTGAAGTAGCGTCTCGGGTGAGATTGTGGAACGACAACAGGAAGTTAAGCTCTCCACCACCTTGCTAGCTTCTTTTACACTGTAGGAACTTTTTTTTTTGCAGCTGTGAGAACCTTCAGGAACTAATCAGTTTCTTCATTGGGACAGCAGAGGAACCTTCAATTCCTGGAAGCATCTTAGCTCCTACTCTGAGGCAGGGTCTTTTTACGCTTCCATAGGAACTCATAGGTGCTTGGTGATTGGTGGAGCTCATAAGCCCCGCCCATAAGCAGATACTGTTTTTCAGAACTCTCGTGGTCACTGGATATTTTCTTGGGACAGAAGAAATGGAGCGACCAAAAGGTCCCACAGACGGGTTTCCAGGGCTCACAGAGGAACATTAACATTTTGGTTGGAATGAGTGCGGAGTTAGCTGACGGCTAACAGGGTTCTTCAGCTCAGGAAGAAGATAAAAACACTTAAACCATGTGATAGTCCATGGTTATTATTCCATGAATGCTGTGGCAGCTTCTGCCTCCAGGTTGTCCGTGTCGTCTTCCTTTTCTTCTTCTTCGATGGTTGTTTTTGAGCTTAAGGTGCACGTCGCACGTCCCGACCGGGGTCTTTACTGCCTGCGGGAACCCAAAACTGAAAGGTTCACCCCGGGGGAGGCTAGTTCCTGGAACAACATACAAGCTGGTCGCTTCTTAGAACCTATCCGTCTGAAATCGGCTAATAGCTCTTCTTCGGAGAGATCACTCAGATCTCCTTCTTCCGTATTGATTGTTGGCTGCAGATCACGAGCAGCTGGAGGACACTGAGCGAAGCAAGGAGTGGATTTGTTTTCAAAACCTTCGGCATCTGATGTCCCGCTCATGCTCGACCTAGAAGGCATTCGTCTTCCCACGCACGAACAACGGAGCGTACCGTGCGCCCCTTTTGAAGGAGGGCGGGGGGACCCAGAACTCACACAGGTGAGCAGGGCCGCTCGAGTGATATCGAGTGGAATGGCCTGAAGTGGCAGAGTGCAGGAGTTCACCCAGCGAAAGAGCAGAAGCTCTCCCTCCTCTGCCGCAAATGCCTTGTTGGCATCGGAAAACCCGAATGAAACTCTGACATCTGCGTGTGTGTGTGTGTGTGTGTGTTCTGAGTAGCTCCCCATTTTTTTTTTTTGTATTACATAATAATTTTGGCACATTTTACCGACCACATGGTGCAAAACCTGGTGAGACTGATATAAATAGTAGAAAATCATCCGGAATTCATGGCTTTGCAAATGCTAGTTTCTGCTCAGAATAATGAGGTGATCAGAATAATATGCTTGAAACGTGATGGCACTGCAGTACACATGCCGGGCCACTAGTTGGCACTGTGGTTTAGAGATCGACCAAAACACGCGTGTAGAGACACTTCCTGTCTCAGCTTGGAAAAAAAAACACTACAGAAAGCGCAAACAACAACAAGAACAACAAGCAAGCAAGCTTATATTTGCAAGGACCGACAGTGAGATGGGATTATTGCTCGGAGCGACCCAAAACTACCAGAGGGGGGAATTCCAAGAGAATGTAGGCAGGGAGTCATACAATTCGGAGTACTCCGAAGTACTCTGGTGTACTCTAGGGTGAATTCCAAGAGAATGTAGACTGGGAGTCGTGCAAGTCAGAGTGCTCCGAAGTACTCTGGTGTACTCTAGGGTGAATTCCAAGAGAATGTAGACTGGGAGTCATACAAGTCGGAGTTACTCCGAAGTACTCTGGTGTACATTAGAGTGCTCGGGCAGCTGCCACAGCGTTCATGGAATAATAACCACGGAGTATCAGATGATTGGAGTGTTTTTATCTTCTCCCTGCACTATTAAGAACCCCGTTAGCCGTTAGCTTTTGGTCCAGAATGTTGATGTTCCTGTACGAGCCCTGGAAACCCCCCTGAGGTGCAGCAGGCCCGAAGAACTTGGACCTCTTTGTGTCTCCATTTCTTGCTGCTTCTGTCCATTTCTAGCAAGAAAGCATCCAACCAGTGGCACGGTAGTTCTTCAAAATGGCGCTCTGCAACACGTATCTGCTAATCAGGGTGGCTTTTGAGTTCCACCAATCACAGAGCAGCTACAAGTTCTCGTGGAACCGTCAAATGATCTCTCCTCAGGGTAGGAGTGGAAATGGTTCAAGGAACAGAAGGGACATGGTTGTTGAAAAGCTTCTAAAGTTCCTGCAGTCTGAAAGTAGCCAATGAGAAGCGTCAGAACGGACAGGGCTCGGGACAGTCCGACGGAAAGGAGCGAGATGAGGTGACAAACGTAATGGTGGAGCGGCGGCGTCACCCGGGACCGCTCGCCGAAAAACGCCCGCCACGAGGCCATTAACGCGCGGGCTTGTTCAAGCACAGCCGGCTGAATTGACGAAAAGAAAGGGAACAGACACACTCGATAACGGCGGGAGAAGGCGGTAATAGATAAAGGCCGTACAGACGTGTGACAGGTGCTCCCTCTTTGTGCTCTTTCGCACTGCAAATTGTTCACTTCTACCTATTTTACTTTGAAAGGGGCTGCGAGATAAAGACATTTCGTATTCTCACCTCGTCCCCGAATCTTTCCACGGACGTCTCTTCCCGCGCGACGGACGCGAAGACACTCGATGCATAATGAATCGCCGGGGAGTGGGATTTTTTTTATTTATTTCTAATTTCTCGGGTCGAATCGAAGAAATGCGCACCTGGAGATGCATGCTAATCCGTACGCGCCAGCGAAAGTTCGATAAGGGGTACTTTAAGAAGGTAAATGATTAAAAACGCCCGGTCGGACGGAGACGTCCACGCCCAAGGTTCTGCCTCAGAGTCCAGGCATGTCTCACGACGGAGAGAGACATCACGAGGTTGCTCGCTAGGTTTAATCTGGTATCACAAACCCATTTTCCCATTCGTGCAAGAAACACCTTCAAGGATACCCTCCGGCGCTGAGACATGTTTGTCTTTTCTTCTGGAATAACAGAAGATGACCCAATAATTTTTTTGGGCTTCTGATTCAGCGCTGATACCCGCAGCCTGTTGTTGTTGTCGTCGTCGTTGCCGTAACAACGCTTTCAGGAAAGAGGCCAGGCGAAGATTAGCTCGCAATATGATTGCTAATGTGACCAGACGGTCGTGTTTGTGTTTCGTCAAATGCGTTTCCAAGACGGCGCCGCACATCTTGGACCGGACGGCTGAATCCCGGCCGGTCTGAGAGCGACGTAAGACGGTAGGTGGAAGATCGAAAGACACGATCAGAGGATTCGTTCTCAAAGGTTTCATGTCGATGCCTCGTTAGACGCCTTCAGACAGAGAAGGTCTAAGAACTGGCCAGCTTGAATTCGCTTCCAGTAAGTACCCTCCTCCAGGGGAACCTCTTTTTTGTTGTGCATTCCCAGGGCCCCGCAGTCCAAAACAAGCCACCGCAAGGAAGACGACACGGACAACATGGAGCAGCGTTCATGGAATGATAACCATGGACTATCAGATGGTTCAAAGGTTTATTAATCTTCTCCCTGCGCTGCTTCGCCGAATGAGGAACCCCGTTAGCCGTTAGCTAACGCTGGACTTGTTTTGGTCCATAACATTGATGGTTGCGGAGGTTCTCAGTCATCCAGGTCACGGTGAATTCTTGTCAAAATCTTCTTGTCGTGGCAACTGGACTTGAATTTTCTTTACTTGACGACGTTTTAGTTCAGTTCCAGGACACTTCCAGAACTTCTTCACTTCCAGAACTGAAGAGGCCCCTCGGATGAGGGGTGAAACTTCTTCAAGTGAAGAAAATTCAAGTCAAAGCTGCCACGACAAGAGGATTTCGGCAATGTAGATGTTCCTCTGCGAGCTCTGGAAAACCCTCTGAGGTTTTGCAGGCCAGAAGAACTTGGACCTCATCGTCGCCCCATTTCTGGCAGCTTCTGTCCACTTTGTCTTCAAAAAAAGCATCTAACCAGTGACCACCATAGTTTTAAAAATGGCGCCCCACCGTCCACAAGAGGAATCTGCGAATGGGCTGATGAGCTCCACCAATCAGCAAAAGCACCTATGAGTTCCGATGGAACTGTGAAGACCCTGCCTCGGAGTAGGAGCTGAAGGTTCCTCCCAGTTAAGAAAACCATTAGTTCCTGAAGGTTCTAGAAGCTGCAAAAATAAAAGTTCCTACAGTGTAACAGCAGCTAGCAAGGCGGTGGAGAGCTTGACTTCCTGTTGACGTTCCACAATCTCACCCGAGACGCTACTTCAGGCGGAGCTTTTGAAGAAATCTAGCCAAACAGTGGCCAATATGAGACGCATGAGCGACCTCGGGGGTTGCTCATGTGTCACACACACACACACACACACACACACACACACACACACACACACACACACACACACACCTCATAGCGTGGAATCTGTGTGTGGTAGAAGGCCCAGAGATGTGCTGATGCTGGCTGAGGAGCCCGTGGTAGCCATTTTGTTTGCACAGTGTCATTCCAGCATGTGTGTGTGTGTGTGTGTGTGTGTGTGTGTGTGTGTGTGTGTGTGTGTGTGTGTGTGTGTGTGTGTGTGTGTT
>CAAKHD010014268.1:25836-39606 GCA_901007705.1 Fistularia tabacaria
GGGGTTGTCTTCTCTCTGGGGTCGCCCTTTATCACTATCCCTGTGTGTGTGTGTGTGTGTGTGTGTGTGTGTGTGTGTGTGTGTGCCAGCCCCTGGTGTCTTGGAGGCAGATGAAACACTATGCCTCTATCCGGGCCTCACAGGACACCCACTATCCTCCTCTTCCTCCTCCCTCACCCTCTCACCCTCTCACCCTGTCACTCTCCAACCATGGCCATTTTAAAGGCCATTCATGCCGAGCTGCGCTTTCATCTCGCGCCGCCGCATTTTAAGCAGCTCCTCGGCTTCTCCTTCCCCTTCTTCGTTTTTTTTTTTCCCCCGCCTCTCCTCACCGGACGGTGGAGGACTGCGACAGAAACGTCGGGTTCCTCGTCGCGGAAAAAAAAAAAAAACGTCGTCGACGTGTTCAATCCCGCAGGTTAGCTTGATTAATAGCGTCGTTAGCATAATTGGCTACATCGAACGCATCGGTTTTATTTGTTGTCGCCGTTCAAACGGCGCCGCAAGAATACGACGACTTGGAACATTGCGAGCGACCGATCGGTTTTAATTCTAATTCGCCGGAGAGCTAGACCTCACCGCCGCCGCCGCCACGCACGTCCTTTCCAGCGCGCCTCCTGCTAATAAACCTCTAATGAGGAGTTTAAGCAGAAACGATTTGGGTCGGCGGCGGAACAATCGAAGCCGCTCGGCGCCGATGATGCGAAGGTGAATGTCGGGTCGCACGCCGGGTCCCCCCCATGTCGGATCGGCTGTCGGTCGGACGGTCGGCGTTAGCAAGAAAATCCAGGGCTCATCTCCTCCTGGCGGACGGAGGACTCACAGGAAAACCTAGTTTCCATCTCACAGCCAGAAGATCCCTGGTTGGAGGCCCTTCTGTGCGGAGTCTCCGTTTTTCTCGCCGTGTCTGCGTGGGGTTCCTCGCTGTTCTCCAGGTTCCTCAGGGTTCTCCAGGTTCCCTCAGGGTTCTCCAGGTTCCTCCCAAAAGCCCAAAAACATGGATGTTCATTGGAGACGGCGAATGGTTGTATGTTTTCAAGATGACATGTGAATGAGAGGCTGAATGATGTCTATACCGCGATCGACTGGTGACCGATCCCGCCTCCCGTCCAATGACAGCTGGAGGATGGATGGGTGGATGGGTGGATGGATGGATGGATGGATGGATGGATGGATGGATGGATGGATGGATGGATGGATGGATGGATGGATGGATGGATGGATTATTATGGGATGGGCAGGGGTGACCTTTATTTCTCAGGCTACCATTGATCAATAGCAAAAACACAAAACAGTGAGTGAAGAGTTTAATACCCGGTTGATTCCCCCGGATATGTTCTGTCAGTCAGCGCTGAGAAGGGATGGTGTTGCGCGCGCACACGCACACACACACACACACACACACACACACACACACACACACACACGCACACGCTCACACACGCGCTCTGATTCCCCGCAGTTATCCATTTCCCTCCTGGAGATCGAAGTAAGGATGAAACACGATGCTCCACTTCATCCTTCCTAATCACCTGTTTCTCTTCCTGTGATCCGCCGCCGCCTCACCGCCTCCCGCCGTTCTCCCGCTTTCTCCGCAGGCTTCCTCAGCACCGGTGATCAGTCCGCCAAGGGGAACTACGGCCTGCTGGACCAGATCCAGGCGCTGCGTTGGCTCAACGAGAACATCGGCCACTTCGGCGGCGACCCGGAGAGGATCACCATCTTCGGCTCCGGGGCCGGGGCGTCCTGCGTCAACCTCCTCATCCTCTCGCACCACTCGGAGGGTAGGTGGACGGAGACGCGTCCGTCACGCGCTGTCGCAGCAATTTCGCCGCATCTCCCTAGCTTCTCCATCTGCTGGACACAGGACGACTTCACAAAAAGCGTCCTGCTCCGATTTGCCTCCAGGAAGCAGCCTCCTCCAGGGCAACATTTTAGTTTTTAAGTTTTTAGTGAAGCTCCACGCTCCAAAATCAAACCACCGAAGAAGAAGAAGACGAGGGAGACGACGCAGACAGCATGGAGATAGAAGCTGCTACAGCGTTCATGGAATTTTAGCCACGGACTCTCAGTGTTTTTATCTTCTCCCTACGCAGAAGAACCCCGTTAGCCGTTAGCTAACCCCGAACTTATTTCGGTGATACTCCAAAATCTCGATGCTCCTTGGCGAGCCCGTGGAAACCCGTCTCCAGCGTCTCATCCGACGAAAATGGCGCCGCGCAACAAGTACCTGCGAACGGGAGGAGCTTATGAATCGGCCAATCGCCAAGCACCTGTGAGCTCCTACGGAAGCGTGAAGAGACCCCGCCTCGCAGCAGGTCCGAGGAGCTGAAGGTTCTCCCGGTTTCCGACCGAACGCACCGAGAAACGAACCGGGGAAAATTTCCCGCGGCTTCTCGATCGCGATATCTGGTACGAAGGCGATCAGCAATGTTCCCTCTGATTCTTCATGTGTCGGAGCAAACACGCTAACTCACTATTAGGGAGGCTGACATCAGACGTGTGCATGGCAGGATCACATCAAACGACATCAGTCATTTCTATGATATTGCTTTTTATTAAGTGATTTAGTCGACTTATAATGATAAAGACAAAAATGATGTTCATGATCTGTGTAATAAATATGCATTTTAACAATGGCTTAACGTGAAATGCCGACCAAACTGAGCCAAATCTAAAATCCAATTTTTGAAATCTGCATTGAAATGATTTGTCCAGCTTCCGTTCCGTCCACACGTTGGCTTTGCAGCACGTTTCGCAGAGCGGACCTTTTTCTCACTCGAAAAAGACAAAAATCTCACCCGATTTTCCCATTTTTTCTTGTGTTTGCACTCCGACAGCCGATCCACCTAAAAAAGATCTTTTCTGCTCCGGCTCGGTGAGTGGACGTGTCGCTGCCCGTCCGTTTTGTTGTTTTTTTTTTGATAGCGTTTGCGTCTTTTTATTTGAATTTCTTATCGCGACGTTGTGTTTTACTATTTTTTATAGTTCTAAACTGTTTTTGACTCTCTGTATTTCATGCGCAGCCTAGATTTTCTTGTGCGCTGAGAATGGGCCAGCAGTGCGCAATGCGTGAGCGCTCAGCTTAGAGGGAACAGTGGCTGTGAGTATCACTCTCAGTTTTGATGCTCCAGACAGACGAACCTCCAAATACTTCCTGCAGCCTTTAACACCCGTCAGTCATTGACTCGGGAAGGACCTGCTGTTGAGCCTCGGAGGTCACCGTTAGAACAAGTCGGCGGCTCTTGTAGATCTGAGAGGCCGCGGTCCTCGTAGCTTCTCCTTTGAACTGACGACCGCGGTGTCCACGGACGTCAGGCCGAATTACCCGTCGCCGCCGCCGCTTCTCCTAATGGCGCCTTCCAGCGCGGCGTAAACCCGACCCCACAAGCGCTCCCCATTACCAACAACACACCCCGAGGGCTCGGTGCTAATGACGCTAACGGCGCTAACGCCGCGGTCAGGCGCCCGCCGCCTTTGATCGCGCCGCTCTTGAAGCCGTCGTCCTCCCGTCGCAACGTCGCTCGAGGACTCTCTCATCTCCTCATCCTCTATGCCTCGCGCGCACACACACACACACACACGCACACACACACACACACACACACACATGATGAAAAGAAAGCGAGAGATTAAAGGGAGCACGTTCACACAGCCGCCGCGGTGTGTGTTTGTATGTGTGTGTGTGTGTGTGCGTTCGGGGAGATGTTGCATGTGTGTGTTTCCATATCTGCAGGTGTCTTGACACATCACTACATTTTCCCTCCGTCGTAGAAACAAATGTCATCTCGAGTGTGTGTGTGTATGTGTGTGTGTGTGTGTTTATTTCTCAGAGCCCATACAGTTAATACTAATGTCCCATTCACCCATTCATCCTAACCCAGGCAAACCCAGCCCCCTCATTAGCTGACTCCTCGCCATGGACGATTAGCAAAAGACTGTCGCCGGCGCAAAAAGCGGAATTTTCTATTTTTGAAAAAGGACACATAACATTTGTGATTCCCCGTTAACCATTTGAAAATATTGAAGTTTAACCATCTCATAATAGCGTCAGAAACAAAGTCCGGGAAACTCTTACGAAGAACTCTGACCCTGAAAGTCCAATGCAGGATTTTTAAATGAATAAATTGTCAAAATTAATCGCACTGTAATCGCGCTTCTGTAACTGTCTGATGAATGGATAAATATACATGAGCTTTAACTTCAGAATCCTATTTCCTCATCAGTCTGTCCACTTGATCAAAGCTAATGTTATCACTGTGTGCCAATACAAAGCTAACATTACCTATGTGCGTGCTCGCACAATGTTAACATTACCAGGCTGTGTGCTCATACAAAGCTAACATTAGTGACCTACATGCTTGCACAAAAATAACATTACCAACCTGCATGCTAATACACGGCTAACATTTACGGGGTGCCTGCTCATACAAAGCTAACATTAGTGACCTAAATGCTTGCGCAAAGCTCACATTACCAATCTGCGTGCTCGTACAAAGCTAATGTTCCCGACCAGCCTGTTCGTAAAACTTTATCTTACCGGCCAGCACGGTTGTGCAAAGCTAAGATCACTAACTGGCATGCGCATATAAAGCTAACATTAGAAAACTGCGTGCTTGAAAAAGGCTAACATTCGTGACCTGTGTGCGCATTATAAAGTTAACGTTAGCGTCGTGCATGCTCGTACAAAGCTTATGGTTCCAACGTGGGTGCTTATACAAAGCTAATGTTACCAACCGGCATGCTCGTACAGACTTAACACTAATGACCCGCGTGTTCATACAAAGCTAACGTTAACCAACCCACATGCTTGTTTTTAAAGTTAACATTAGCGTCCTGCATATTCGTAGAAAGCTAACATTACCAACTTCCATGCTCGTAAAAAGTTAACATCAGCATCCTGCACGCTTGAACAAAGCAAAAGTTACCAACCTATGCGCTCGTTTAAAGTTAACATTAGCATCCTGCACGCTCGTACTAAACTAACATGACCAACCAGCGTGCTCGTACAAAGCTAAGATGAGTGACTTGTATCCTTGTTGTAAAGTTAACATTTGCGTCCTGCGTGCTCGTTTAAAGCTTATGGTACCGACAAGGGTGCTTTTACAAAGTTTAAATTAGTGTGTTGTGTGCGCTTAAAAAGCTAATATTACTGACCGGCCTGCTCGTACAAAAATAACATTAATGGCTCACTCGTCCAAGTGAACATAAACAACCTGCGTGCTTGTTTAAAGTAAACATTAGCGTCCTGCATGCCCATACAAAGCTAACATCACCAACCTGCGTGCTCATTTAAAGGTAACATTAGCATCCTGCACGCTCGTAATAAACTAACTCTACCAACCTGCATGCTTGTACAAAGTTATCATTAGCATCCTGCACGCTGGTACAGAGCTAATGTTCCCGTCAAGCGGGGATCATCCAAAGCTAATATGACCAACCTGGGTGCTCGCACAAAGATAACATTAAGTTGCGCTCATACAAAGCTAACATTACCGGCCTGTTTGCGAGCTCCAAGTTAAGCGTTGAGATGCTAACGGAGGGGTTGGACGCTCCTGTGATTCCCAATCTTCTTCCGCTTCATGTGCAAAGTTCAGCATGTTTGTTGACACTTCCATCTCTGAGTTTACTTTCCATCTGTAAGGTTATTACATTTCTCTCCGACTAGCGTCTCCGTGCGTCGGTGTAATCTGCCCCCCTGGAACTCGACAAAAAGTTCCACGTTGCAACTTAGAGGGCGATTAAAAATATCAATGCTAATTTTTTGGAACTGGTTGTTTTTTCTAATTGATTTATGAATCCAAATTAAAGTTCTTCTTTAAATATCTTTATTGTGAAAGTGGCATGAACTGATACATGCAAAAAAAAATTCTACTTGGCTCTACTTTTTTTTTTTTTTTTCACTAATCGCAGGACTGAAAACCACTTGCAGGGTGATTTTAACGGGCAAAACGTCTATTTCTAACCCGACGAGCGGAAATCAGTCACCGCAGTGTCACCATTGATTTTCCAGGCAGACCCTCTTTAGCTGCAAAGGAACCCCCAAAGGCCGGGCGAGTGCGTGTTAACTCTTTGCCTCCCCTCTGTCCGCTCTAACGCCTGCGCTTCACTGTCATCACCCCATCGTCACCGCCATCGTCTCCATCAGCGTCTAGACGCCGTCTGTCTGTCGCGTCCCTCCTCTCCCCCCAGGTAAGTGTCGCGGTTGAATCACGTCGGCGGGATCGATGTTTTGCCCCCGGGGAAGGGTACGTTTCGCGGTGTCGGCCGGTAGCGACAAGAGAACGGGTCGGGGCACGAGGAAAAACCGACTTTGAGGGGGGAAACAAAAAAAAATAAAAAATTCCCTTCCTGTCTTCCGTCCGTAGGTGTAAAAGTTTCCACGCCGCCTCTTAATATATAATTGATTTCCCGGGGAAAAGGAGGGATGAGGGGGCGGGAGCTGCGGAGGGGAGGGAAGGGTCCTGCAGCTCTGCTAAATAATTAACCGACCAATCTCCAGCCGGGGAGAAGAAAAAGCAGAGGAGGCGAGCGATGCAGCCGGGGCCCCTTGATAATGAGCCGCTCCGGTGCATCCGGCGACTCGGCGAGGAAGACGGCCGGGAGCGGAAAACGGAGGGGAAAACGGCCCGGTCGCCCCTCCGATGAGCGAAGAGACGCGGGGGGGAGGAGGAGGGTTATTTTCGGGGTGAAGTTGTGAGAAGGCGAGGACCGGGCAGGAATAGGCCCCGGCGAGGGCGGAGATGATGGAGAGGATCAGAGGGTTGGATGTTCTGGAGGTGAAGTCACACTGAGACGGCGAAGATCTGGGTAGAAGGACGCTGAGGATGGAGGAGGTTTATGGATGGCGGGAAAGAGGACAGGACGTTAAACCGGTGCGAGAGACCAGGCAGATGAAGAAGAAGAAGCGGAATATTCCTCTTGTTCTGCCGTCCGTATCGTGATTCGGCATCTTCTCCGTTTGTCCCGTCAGGTTTGTTCCACAGGGCCATCGCCCAGAGCGGAACCGCCATCTCCAGCTGGTCCGTCAACTACCAGCCCCTCAAGTACACCAAGATCCTGGCGCGGAAGGTGGGCTGCACCTACACGGAGACGGCCGACCTGGTGGACTGCCTGCGGCGCAAGAACTTCAGGGAGCTGGTGGACCAGGACATCCAGCCGGCGCGCTACCACATCGCCTTCGGCCCGGTGGTGGACGGAGACGTGGTGCCCGACGACCCCGAGATCCTGATGCAGCAGGTGAGGAACCTCATCTGTAGTCCAGAGGAGCGCGCGGAGAAGGTTCCTGAGGGAAGTCTTCCGGCACCGACGCGGAAACGTTTGCTCTTTGCCACCAGCCGCACCTTCACACATGCGTTCTACATCCACGAACGGGAACATCTTAAAAATAGGTAACATAAGTAAGAGGTAACGACCGACGGCGTTCAAGGAAACATTTGGGGATCAGATTCATATTAAAATCCCAAAGGCGTTGATTTGGATCTTGTTGCTCGGCAACCGCACGGGTCAGGCGACGCCAATTGCGGGTTGGTTGTCCGACCACGTGGCAACGCGGCGAAAGAAGGGACGGCTTTAGAAGCGCAGCGTGGGAAGAGAATTCATCCGTTCATCCGTTCATTCATTCATTCATTCATTCGTTCATTCATTCATTCATTCATTCATTCATTCATTCATTCACTCCCCATGTAGAAACAGTCACCCATTCACACGTCTGGACAACAAACCTACATACCTACCGATCTATCTGTCTATCAATCGATTTATCTATCTATCCATCCATCCCCTCATCCATCCATCCATCCATCCATCCATCCATCCATCCGTCCTTCCATCCATTCATCCACCTATTCACCAATCTATCTATCTATCTATCTATCTATCTATCTATCTATCTATCTATCTATCTATCTATCTATCCCCTCATCCATCCATCATCCATCCATCCATACATCCATCATCCTTCCATCCATCCATCCACTTATTCACCTATCTACCTATCTATCTATCTATCTATCTATCTATCTATCTATCTATCTATCTATCTGTCTGTCTGTCTGTCTGTCCATCTATCTGTCTATCTATGCATCCATCCATCCCTCTATCAATCAATCTATCAATTTATCTATCTATCCATCCATCCAATCCACCATCCATCCATCTGTCCATCCATCCATCCTTCTATCTCTCTATTCATCTATCATCCATCCATCCATCCATCCATCCATCCATCCATCCCTCTATCTATCTATCTATCTATCTATCTATCTATCTATCTATCTATCTATCTATCTATCTATCTATCTATCTATCTATCTATCTCTAAGGAAATAAGTGTTGTGTTTCTTCCACTCCAAGTAGAAAGATGTGGTTTGCTTTATTTTGTCCGTTTTCCGAAGGAGATGAGAGATGATTCTTTCTGCATGGAGAGTCCGGGGTTTATTAAAAACTGGGGAAATCGATTTATTTCTGACGAAGTCATAGAGTTCCTTTTCCCGAAGGAAAAAAAAAAATCCTCTCAGAGGTGTTAGCGACAGGAGCGTGGGTGGAGGAGAAGTTGGACCGAACATCTGACCTCCAGCGTGCTCTTCTCCTCCTTCACCACCAGGGGGAGTTCCTGAACTACGACATCCTGATCGGGGTGAATCAGGGCGAGGGGCTGAAGTTCGTGGACGACAGCGAGGACAGCGACGGCATCTCGGCCGCGGCGTTCGATTACACTATTTCCAACTTCGTTGACAACCTCTACGGATACCCCGAGGGTGAGACTGCTACAATCTCATCTCTTCCAGGTGGTTCTCACACAGGAGATGAACGGCTTACTGTCACTTTTGGTTGAACGCTTGTGCAGGGCGGCTTTTCTCATTCATCCATTATCGACACTGCTAACCTGCACTCGCAGTCGTCGGGGTGGGGGATGGGGGGGGCGGAGCCTATCCCAGCTGTCATTGGGCGAGAGGCGGACTAATCACAGGGCCACATATAGAGACGTACAACCATTCACTCACTCATTCACACCATTCGCACGTCATATAAAAACATATAATCATACATTCACTCATTCACACGTCATATAGAGATATTCATTCACTCGTTCACATGGCCACATTTAGAAACATACAACCAGTCACCCTCTCACTCACATGCCATATAAGGACATACATCAAGTCATTCTTTCATTCACACATCATATAAGGACATACTATACAACCATTACTCACCCTTTCATGAGTATATACACGCAACCATTCACCCTCTCATTCACAAGTCATTTCAAGACTCACACTCATACACTCACTCATTCATCAATCACTCACTCAATTACATGGCCGCATATAGAAACATCACTCACTCATTCACATGTCATATAAGGACATGTGACACAACCATTATTCACCACTTCATGAGTCATATAAATAGCTAGAGCCATTCACCCTTTCATTCACATGTCAGATAGAGGCATACAACAGTCACCCCCTCATTCACATGTCATAGACATACAACTGTTCATTCACACACTCCAATACACAACAGATACAAACATGTAACCGTACATTCACTCATTCGCAAGTCGGATAGGGACATTCACTCACTCATTCACAGACCCACATATAGAGACATCCAACCATTCACCCTCTCACTGTCATAGACATAAAACTACTAATTTGTTCACTCAGTCATTCATTCAAATGGTATACGGAGACATGCAACCATGCAACCTGTCATTCACAAGTCTGGACAATTTAGTGTCTCCACTGAACCTCCTGCATGTGTTTGGAGGAATCCGGAGAACCCGAGGGAACCCCTCGTAGACACGTGGAGAACATGGAGACTCCACACAGAAAAGCCCCCCTGTGGGAATCCAACCAGGGACACTCGTGCTGCAAAGCGGAAGCGCTAAATGCTGCTCCGCCATTCTGCCCACTCTATGAAGTTTTCAAAAAAAAATAGTTTCACTACCGTTTTATTAAACAGAGGCAGTGACTATCATTACCTCCTGTCTCGCTTCCATTAAACACGGCGCGGCGCAGGAATGACAACGAGATCAAATGTGAAGTGAATCATGCAAGGCAGCGAGCTGCAGAGAGCGCCGAGCGGGGAGATTATCTTTCACCGTGGTGAGTCTCTGCTTTGGCCTTTGGATGCTCCACGGGTACCGACGCCGTCTCTCGTCAGCCACGAGTCAACCGCTTCCCCCGTCACGGTGGTCGTTGTTTCAAAGCGGCTCAGGCTGCGAACGCCTCGCAGCGGGTCCACGGCGCCGACACGTTGGGTTAACAAAGTCACGCTCGCACGTCAGCGTCTGTCGCTCATTCAGCTTCGCTTATTTGTTCTCATCGCTCTCTCCGCAAAGCATACAAGTCATTTTGGAGTCCTCGGACGACCGCTGACTCCGCCCATTCCGATCACTTTTCTATCTCTCATCACAATCCTGTTGCCGTCTTCCTCCAGGGAAAGACATCCTGAGGGAGACCATCAAGTTCATGTACACGGACTGGGCCGACCGGGACAACGGCGACATGCGAAGGAAGACCCTGCTCGCCCTGTTCACCGACCACCAGTGGGTGGCGCCGGCCGTGGCCACCGCCAAACTCCACGCCGAGTTCCAGTCGCCGGTTTATTTCTACACCTTCTACCACCACTGTCAGACGGACACGCGGCCGGAGTGGGCGGACGCGGCTCACGGCGACGAGATACCGTACGTGTTTGGGATGCCTATGATCGGCGCCACCGATCTGTTCCCCTGCAACTTCTCCAAGAACGACGTCATGCTGAGTGCTGTGGTGATGACCTACTGGACCAACTTTGCCAAAACCGGGTAGGACTTTATTTCTTAACCCCCCCTCCCCCTGCAGGCCCATTGACCCTTTGAGGGGCTACCAGAGGTGCATCGTGAAACAGATAGGTGAAGGTCAACTTGTAGGAAGTATGTTCTTTGTACGTTCCTTTCCTAAAACTGTACTTTTAGCATACATTCGAGGTAGCAGTCGGAGTTGCCCATTGGGGCAAAAGTCAAAGAGGCCAGATTGAGATGGTTTGGAGGCATGGTGAAGATCCGGATAGAAGGCTGCTGAGTGTGGAACCGGAGGAGGCCTTGAGGAAGACCAGAGAGGAGATGCATGATGGATGGATGTCGTGAAAGGGGACACGACGTTAGTTCGTTGTAAGGGAGGAGGATACAGAGAATAGGGTCGGAGGAAGTCTTAGCGATCTTCTGGTGCTGTTAGCCCTTCACTCCACTACCGTTCCTGCGACTGAGCTCACCCCTCTGTCTTCCTTCCAGGGACCCCAACCTGCCCGTGCCTCAGGACACCAAATTCATTCACACGAAGCCCAACCGCTTTGAAGAGGTCATCTGGACCAAGTTTAACTCCAAGGACAAGCAGTATCTCCACATCGGCTTGAAACCTCGTGTCAGAGACAACTACAGGGCCAACAAGGTGGCCTTTTGGTTGGAACTAGTGCCCCACCTGCACAGTTTGCGCGACGAGATCTTCCAGACCACCACCCGCTCGCCGCCGGGCTCTGGCCCCGGTACCCACAGACCCTGGCCCAGGACGCCAGGCCCTCGCACCACTCGCCACCCCTACCCCACCTTCCCTTCGGACCCGGAGCCGGAGGGTTCGGAGCGTCCCCATCAGACCCTGTTCCCCGGAGACACCCGCGACTACTCCACCGAGCTGAGCGTGACGGTCGCGGTCGGAGCGTCGCTCCTCTTCCTCAACATCCTGGCCTTCGCTGCCCTTTACTACAAGCGTGACAAGAGGCACGAGATGCGGCGCCACCGGCTGTCTCCCCAGCGGGGCGGCCCCGCCAATGACCTGGCTCACAGCCAGGAGGAGGAGATCATGTCTCTGCAGATGAAGCACTCGGAGCATGACGCTCACCACGACATGGAGCCCCTGCGGCCCCATGACATCCTGCGACCCGCCTGCCCGCCCGACTACACTCTGGCGCTGCGCCGCGCCC
The DNA here is from genome assembly GCA_901007705.1 of Fistularia tabacaria. Taxonomy (NCBI): domain Eukaryota; kingdom Metazoa; phylum Chordata; class Actinopteri; order Syngnathiformes; family Fistulariidae; genus Fistularia; species Fistularia tabacaria. The sequence continues at coordinate 37,804 of CAAKHD010014268.1, forward strand.
CGGACGATGTACCTCTGATGACGCCGAACACCATCACCATGATCCCCAGCACCATCACCAGCATGCAACCCCTCCACGCCTTTAACACTTTCCCCACCACCGGCCACAACAACACCCTGCCACACCCCCACTCCACCACGAGGGTATAGTAGGGACTCGGCCGACACAGCGCCACCTATGGACCAGGACGGCCTGGCTGTGCCAATGACGGGGAACGCGGGCCTCTGGATGTAGGCCCTCCGTTGCTCCGTCACCGTCTCGTTTCTCAAAAACAACTCCGCCTCCTCCGTCATGTGCTGTCAGACTCTCGCAGCTCCTCTCCACGGGCGGTGCGTGGAGAAGCGGCTGAACTGCAGGGCAGCGGGCGACCCGTTTCAGGGGTGGCGGGGAGTTGATCTTTCAAAAAATACTGTTTTCAAAGAAGGTCTGTTTCCAGATCCAAAGCCCCCCGCTGCCATTCGGCCGACGGGACGAACGCTCACCCACGGTTTTCCCTTCTCTCTTTTACTTTTACTTTGGAGTCATCTCTTTTTCCCTGCTGCTCGTTTCGTCTGCGCATCGTTCTCTTTTCTACATCGGCATCTTCGACTTGCTTTTCGTCACCCGCTCCCTGCGGTACTCTTCTCCCTTCCGGGTACTCCCTTTGCTCCTCCTCCTCGGTTTCTCGAGTACCGAGCCGGCCGGAGGGGACGCCGGGGTCCACGCGTAGCGAGCGTACGGCGGTGGGAAACGTGGATATGTGACACCGTTCCGCCATCTGACCAGCATTCTCGGTGCCAACTGTATACTCGTGTTTGCTTTCTCATCCGGGAGGAAACTCACCAAGAGAGAATTCTAGTTTGTTCCTATTTACTGTCCACTAACAGATGCTGTGTGTGCTCATGACAAAGTGCCAAACTGGCCCTCGATTGTGTTTTATTCATCTCTTTTTATTTTGTTTTTTAATGCATTTGTTTAACTGTTGTTTTGTGGATATTTTTTGGCTGAAAATATAGATATAGAGAAATGATATTATATATGATTATATATAAATGTGTACAAAGGAGAAAGTATATAAAAGGGTTGTTTGTTTGTTTTTTCAGCGGGGATCTATGCATGAATTATTTTTTAAAGACGACGACGACGGGGGGGAAAGGACACCGTCCACGTCGATGCACGTTTCCCCGAACCCGCCCGTGTGTCGGCTCTTGTTCCCGCCGGGGAGAAAAAAAACCCGCGCGACCCTCCCCCACTCTCCAGATAATAATAACAGTAATAATCGCCACGAAGAATCAAAGATCTCACAGACAAAGCAACGCCTGTGGATGTCATTCCGCTCCCTCTCCCTCGCGACGTTATTAAGCGGGATCTCTCCAGCCCGCTGATGCAACCGGCGGCAAAACCCATCCTTCGACAGTAGCTTCTTTTTTCTTTCCCTCTACGCGGAGACGATAGTTTTTTAGCAAACGTGAGTTTCGGGATTCGCCGTCGGAGCTCACCGGTACAGAATTATTTTTCTATCTCGTGGAGGCCGCCGGACGAAGCAGGGAACGGAAACCCTCTGCTCTTTTTTTGCATTTCCCAAATCCTGTCCGCACCCCTATTTCCAGCACATGCATATTCTGATTATTGAGCTCGACGTGGACCTGTGTGTGTGTGTGTGTGTGTGTGTGTGTGTGTGTGTGTGTGTGTGCGCGCATGTGCGTGTGTGTGTGATCAGAATTGCTGCACATGGGCATAGGTGTGCTACGAAAACAACCGTCTCGGTAAATGACCACCCTCCCGCTGCTACGTGCCCAAACTCGCCCCCTCCCCACCCCCCCC